>JASDQU010104465.1:45261-61541 GCA_032191745.1 Picea mariana | reverse complement strand
GACAAGAAAGTTAAACATGTTGTCACTAGGCTTAAAGGGCATGCAACACTATGGTGGGATGAACTGCAGGCTGACAGACGTCGCAAAGGCAAGCAAAGAATCAAAATATGGGATAGGATGGTCGCCAAGATGAAGGCCAAGTTTATACCTAGAGATTACCAAATTAATCTGTTTCAGAGAATGCAGAATTTGAGACAGAAAGGAATGACAGTGAAGGAATACACTGAGGAATTTTATTGACTCAATATTAGAGTGGGTTGTCATGAGAGTGATAATGAAAAGGTCGCTAGATACATGAATGGTCTGAGATATGAAATTCAAGATGATATGATCATGGTGACTATCAGAAATGTGTAATATTCTTATTAGAATGATCTGAGGGCAGAAGAAAAATTGGCCCGAAAGAAAGGTCAAAGAGGAAGAGGTAGAAGTCTGAGCAGAGGCAAAGTGATTTCCCAAGACAGAGTACAAAATCCCAAGGATGAAAAAAAGAAACCTCAAAATCACCCTGAAAGAGGAGGAAGTTAACAGGGAAGACAATATGTCGATAGGAACACTTTTCCTTGAGCAAGAGGAAGAGGAAGAGGCAGAGGAGGTGAAATAAAGCGTTTTGTCTGTGGAAAGATCAGACACAAATATTTTGAATTTCATGGAGTAGGAAAAGCTCACATTTCAGAAGCGCAAAGGAGAAATGTTGAGGTAGAAGATGCAGAAGGCGGAAGATCCTTAATGATGAGGACAATTCTCTTGAAGCCAGAGAAAGAGGCGGAGAATCCAATCCAAAGAAATAGTTTGTTTAGAATTGCTTGCAAGACCAAGGATAGGGTATGCAAGGTAATTGTGGACAACGGAAGCACAAATAATCTGTTCTCCACAGAAATGCTGGAAAAGTTGGAATTGGAGACAGTTGCACATTCGAGCCCATAGAAAGGCTCGTGGTTGTAAAAGGGACATCAAGTAATAGTCACTAAACAATGTTTAGTTGAATTTAAGATAGGGGGATATAGGGATGAAATATTGTGTGATGTTATTCCCATGGATGTCTGTCATCTTCTATTGTTGAGACCGTGGCAATATGAAAGAAATGTTATTCATGATGGGAGAAAGAACACATACACCTTAAAGAAGAATGGTAGAATGCATATGTTGCTACCAATTGAGGACAAGAAGGTGAAAGAAGAGACAAGCAATACTATACTTCTCATGAGTGGGAAGGAGCTTCTTGATGAAGTCAAGAGAGATCAAGATATGTAGTTTGTTGTGGTAAGAAAACATGGAGTCATCTTGACCAGTACTTCGATAGATGATCTATCGGAGGAAATTCAGGAACTGCTCGAGAATTTTGCTGATATGGTGGTGGATGATTTACCTTGTTCATTGCCGCCCATCAGGAGTATAAGCCATCACATTGACCTTATACAAAGAGCGAGTTTACCAAACAAAGAAGCGTACAAATTGACGTCGCAGGAGAATGAAGAGGGTAAGAACAAAGTCCAGGATTTGATGGACAAAGGATTGGTCAGAGAAATCTTGAGTCCATGCGCTGTGCCAACAGTGTTAAGTCCAAATAAGGATGGTGGATGGAGAATGTGTACAGACTTGAGGGCTATAAACAAAATCACCATCAAGTACATATTTTCTTTACCCATAATGGATGACTTGATGGATTTCTTGAGTGGAGCAATTTTTTTTTTCAAAAATCGATTCGAAAAGTGGTTATCATCAGATTCGAATGAGAGAAGGTGATGAATGGAAGGCAACATTCAAGATGAATGAAGGGTTGTATGAATGTCTTGTCATGCCATTTGGTTTGACGAATGCATCAAGTACTTTTATGAGATTAATGAACGAAGTCTTGAAAGATTTCATTTGAAAGTTTGTAATTGTGTATCTTGATGATATATTGATCTTCAGTAAGAATGAAGAAGAACATTTGAGATACTTAACTCTAGTGATGAGGATATTGCAGCAAGAGAAGTTGTTGATAAATTTGAAAAAGTCATCTTTCATGAAGAAAGAGCTCATTTATTAGGGGTTCGTAATCTCTTCAAATGAGTTGAAGATGGATCCTGAGAAGGTGAAAGAAATCAAAGAATGGCCATCGCCAAGGAATATTTTTGAAGTCAGAAGCTTCGATGGATTAACTAGTTTTTACAGGAAGTTCATCAGAAATTTTAGTGGAATTTCTACACCAATGATGGACACAGTCAATAAAAGACATAAATCTTTTCAATGGACAGAGGAAGCAAAGAAAAGTTTCAAGTTGCTGAAAGAAAAGATTACTGAACAACCAGTTTTGGTTCTGCCAGATTTCAGTAAAACATTTCCAGTGAGATGTGACGCAAGTGGGTTTGCGATTGCAGCAGTCTTAAGTCAAGACAACAGGCCGATTTCATACTTCAATGAGAAGATGAACGATGCAAAGAATAATTATTCTACGTATGATAAATAATTTTATGCAATCATATAAGTGCTGAAGAAATGGAGACATTACTTGGTTCCGAAAGAATTCGTTTTGTATAGCGACAATTATGCTTTACAATTCATAACTCGACAGGAGAAATTGAACCAGAAACATGTGAAATGGGTTGAATTTATGCAGAATTTTACTTTTGTTACAAAGCACATTTATGGAACTGCTAACAAGGTTGTTGATTCATTGAGCAGGAAATGTTTGATTCTACAGGAGTTTCAAGTAAACACCTTAGGTTTTGATAGCCTTAAGGATATGTACAAAGATGATCTAGATTTCAAAGATGCTTATGAAGCATGCAAGAATCCTGTTTTAAGAGACAAAAGCCAATGGATTGAATATATGGGTCAGGATGGGTTGTTATTCAAGGGAAATCAGTTGTGTATCCCAAAGAGTTCTATGAGAGAGAATCTTCTAAAGGAGAAGCATAGTGGAGGATTGGCTGGACATTTCAGCCATGAAAAGACATTCACGCAATTGAACAATTTATATTATTGGCTAGGGATGAGGACCAATGTCAAGAAGTTCGTCAAAAAATGTAGAATTTGCCAGCATGCAAAGGGGAAAAGAAAAAATACATGATTATATCAATCATTTCCGATACCAGAGAGGCCGTGGGATGTGGTAAGCATGGATTTTGTGTTAGGACTGCCAAGGACATAGAGAATTTGTGACTCCATATTTGTGGTAGTCGATAGATTTTCCAAAATGGTACATTTTATTCCATGTCAGAAAACCAGTGATGCAACACACATTGGAAATCTTTTTTTCAAAGAAGTTGTTCAACTTCATGGCTTACCCAAGAGTATTATTTCAGATTGAGATACCAAATTTGTTGTTCATTTCTGGAGGACACTATGGAAGAAGCTGGGAACAAATTTATCTTTTATCTCAGCATATCACCCTCAGACGGATGGACAGACTGAGGTAGTAAATCGAATCTTGGGAGACTTATCGAGGAGTTTAGTCATTGAACATCATAGTCAGTGGGATCAGATTCTGCTGCAAGAAGAATTTTCATATAAAAACTCACCTAACAGAAGCACAGGACAAAGCCCATTTCAGATAATGCATAGAATGCAACCAAGAGGAGTATCTGAATTAAGGGACTTAGAGCAGAATGAATTCATAAGTGTTGGAGCAAAAGATTTTGCAATAGAGATGTAGGAGCTCCATAGTAAAATCAGAGATAGGTTAAGGAATTCTAACCAAGAATAGAAGTGTAGAGTAGATCAACACATAAGAGAACTTTAGTTTGAAGTGGGGGATTTAGTTTTAGCACACCTGAGGAAAGAAATATTTCCAAGGGGAACATATAATAAGCTAAAGATGAAGAAGATAGGGCCATGTAGAATCTTGAAGAAATTTGAGGCGGATCTGTACCCTTACAGAGCCAATGGACTAGAGGGATCGGGGGATCAAAAGGAAGTTTAGTGTGTCAAAAAACTACCTGTAGTTTAAAATCCGCATATGGAAA
Source organism: Picea mariana (assembly GCA_032191745.1). Lineage (NCBI taxonomy): Eukaryota > Viridiplantae > Streptophyta > Pinopsida > Pinales > Pinaceae > Picea > Picea mariana. The sequence goes on along the minus strand of JASDQU010104465.1, from coordinate 57,591 downwards.
GGATACTTGATCAAAGAATCGGCAAGAAGACCCAAAGGAAGAAATATTTTGAATATTTGATAAAATGGAAGGGACACCCGATTGAAGATGCAAGTTGGGAAATAGAAGCAATGATCCAGAAACATGGATAGACGATGCAGGAGCTCATGAACATGAGTTCATTAATTTTCAGCCAAGGGAGTATGATGCAGGAGCATCATAAGCAAGGCAACAAAGAAAGCGCAAAAGCGGAGGACAACTGGATATGCACCAATGCATATTTTGAAGACATTTTGAATTTAAATGAAGGAACATTAATGTAATATCTAGGAGGTTGTATTTACATTTATGTTTTGGGGATTGTAAAACAGATCTTGAGCATTTCTCTCATCTATCGGATATGGAGAGATTTAATTGTAATGAATGTAAAGTAGTTGTATCTTTTAATTCGATTAGATAGTTAGAGATGTAGGAAGGAAAACCCTAGAAAGCTCCCTGGTATGTATTGTATTGGAAGAATTATTCTCATTGTAAAGCGGTAGAGCAAAGGAGAGAAGAGAAGAACAAAGATTGTAGAATTTGTATAAGCAGATAGCTGTTGCTATAGAACCCATGTACAGATGCACTTGGATTAATATAAAAGAGCTTTGATCCAACTTCATGGTGTTGTGATGAATATTGTTTGCATCTATTGAATGGTATGTTTACAATTTGTTTATATTCTCTATTATACATTTTGTTTAAATGTTGTGTATATGTATGCTCTTGATTTCATGTTGAATATATGAAGTCTGCGAGAGGAAAAGTATAAGTTTCAATTGTTTCTGCTCCTTAGAATTCCTGCAAGGAGTGCAGTGGAGGTTCGCAAGGAGTGCGTTGACGAGATTCCGAGTTTTATCTTAGAAAAGATCAGTAGAGATACCCTTGTTTTCATACCAACAGAGTGCAAGTATAATATAGAGTCGTGCAAGGTGTGCATGGGCTGGTTGAAGTCTTAGACTTTATCAACCAAGGGGAGTGGTTGAAGAACTATTGTTGCAAGGAAGTGCACAAAGTTGGAGGTTTAAACAACTAGAGATTATTGTGAATGCCGCAAGGAGTGCACACAGAGAGGCTTTATAAATCATTGAGTTGCAGCAAGTGAAAGCTTATTAAGGATAAAGACTTCGAAGGTCGAAGGAGAGGATGGGTTCTGGAATCACCTCGCAGAAACAAAGTTCAGGAGGAAATATGCCAAAGTATTTGGGCAGGAGTGTTTGAGAAGTCTGAACGAACGGTTGAAATTCTCGGAGGGAGAATCACCAAAGTTCCATGGACCATTAGATCTTGCAGATTAGCAGGAAAGGTTAAGGATGATATTCCTTAAGCACTCATAAGTTTAGGAGGAGTAGTGGCCGTTGGATTTGGATCACTGATAGTCATTAATCTCGTGCTGAATTTCGTCGTTTCGTAATTCGGGGCATGGAAAATGCTGTGACTCGGAGTTGAGAGTTGCAAAGTCCCAATATAATCAGGACTATCATATCGCGAGAAGCTAAGAACAGTTGATTTGTGGCAAGGATTTATCGCGATCTCGGCTATCGGGCGAGGAGAGTTGTTGCATTGTAAATCGTCAATACATGAAATCCCGAGTTGCTGAAATATTTGGGCCCTCGACTAGGGTTGAAAGTCACATCAGGAAAATTTAAGGGAGGAGTCAAAGACCCATTAGCCCTTTTCTAGATTTTGGGGATTGAAGGAATTAGAGTAGCTCACATCAGATATCGCGAAGTCACGAAACTCGCAATACCTTTTCAGGTGAAGACTATGGTTATAATAGCTGGCATGTGGAGCGGAGGTTAATGCCTTGTGCTCGTTCACACATGCATAACTTCTGGAAAGGACCTGTGGAAGCACTTGTGTGTTGGATATTCCTACGGGGAATCAAAGAGTCAATTTGACTCGAAGGGGATATTAAGAACGATCCTTAGACTGGGAGGTCGTGCAGAACCTTTTGAGGTAGGGGTGTTGTGTCAAAATGAAAGATGTGATAAAGAATAGTGTATGGAAGACTTATGAGTGCAAGCATTGCGAGATACAAAACTAGAGTTTCTCCCAAATGGAGGGAGAAGATTATGATGATTTATTGTTCCAATAAACTAGTCATACCTCCACATGAGACATTATATCGTCCACAATATCCATGGGTTAGAGTTTACATCATATGAATACAAGACTGTTCTCTAGAATAATTGAACAAAGAGAGTATGTAGAGAAAACTCAAATCTTTGAGGTATACCATAAAGAGACCCTTGCATACAGATGGAAGAAGACAACTTGGTGGAGAACCTCCAATGCACAATAGAAGCGTGGTGAAAAACTTTCTATAACAGAGATACTGTATCAGAATAGTTACTCAGAACTCCAGGATGATGGTTTTCCAATCTATGACAAACTCTCATGATGACAGAAGAAGTGCCACATGGATATCTTCCAATTTGAGCCTTTCCAGGATGTTATGAGCTAGCAGGAAACAAAAGAGCTAAATTCAACTATGATATATTGTAATGATCAGAGATATATGAAGTCTTCAGAAAACCAGTGTTCTAGAAAGACTGAAGTACATTGAGATCAAGCATTACATTCTTTGTGATGAAGTACATAAAAGAGAAAGTGGTTCTCCAATATATATCTCCACAGATGAGCAGATAATCAAAATTTTTGGTAAAGACTCTATCCAAGATGAATGAGTTTGCGTACTCAAGATGGAGCTCATGGAGATGAATTCCTTATTGAAAAAGGAAGAGATGACTCCTAGGTTGGGAGGGAGCACTGATGTGTTATTAACTTATGGATAATCATTTTTCAGTTCGAAAAATGGTCCAGGATGAGCAGTTCCTTTCCAGTTCAGAAAGTGGTTTGAGATTTCTGACGGACAGACATTTTCCAGTTCGAAGAATGGTCCAAATCGAACGGTCATTTTCGTAATGAAAATGGTTCGATGGATTGTTGATGTACCATATACATCGATTCCCCTTGTGGTCAACATTGGGAATGGTCTAGGGCCGTCTCTCTTCTTGATGGTCACTCTCAGTAGTGGTTAAGAAGACTGGTCCACCTCGTCGGACAATCAATCTTTCGAAGCTCATAGTTGTGATCAGTTTCAAAGAATGTTCCGTTTTGGAGGTTGGTGCAGGATAATCATTTCCTTAGGAAATGGTCCGGACAGTCATTCCCTAGGGCAGATTCATTCTCTCCTGGTTGCACTTTTTTTAGTGCCAAAGGAATGGCCTAGATAGGTGAATGGTCCAGGTTCAACAATCAAGGACATGCATTCCCTAGGGCATATTCATTCTCTCCTGGTTTCACTTTGTTTAGTGCCGGAGGAATGGACCAGATAGGTGAATGGTCCAGGATTATAAATCAGGACAATTATTCTTCCTTGCTTAAGAAGAATATTTTAGATATATCATCATTGATGTTTGACCTTCTGAGGGAAAATGCTCTTCCAGATCACACATATTTGAGTGGAAGAATGGCCTAGATGATTCAGTTTATATCATAACATTGTTTTATGTGCAGGTTGATTTCAGATGATATGATTGTTATGGAGACTGTATGTCTTCGGACAATAGACATATACTACTGTGGTGGATGTGTTCCACTAATTGTGACTATATGTCACTGATCAAGTATATGTGTGTTACTTGGTGTGGCAGTGTACCATTGGATTGTAGTTGTGTACTACTATGGATAGACACAATTGTTTTCTATTGAATGACATTCTTCTGATTGCCTTGAAGACTATCGGTAGTGTTGGAAATGATTATCAGCTAGATGGATGATCAATGAATAGAGTTTCCCCAGACGAAAAATGGTCTAGGACATTTATTCTTCTAGGACATATGTTTGGATTAGAAGAATGGTTCTTGTGTCACTCTATGGAGTGAGTGACTTATCCAACATCGTGTCTGATTACTCAGATGGAGTATGGTTTCAAGAGATGATGCAGTGGATGAAACTGATAGTGATGATGGTGCTCATGATCTAATCATGAGATAATCTATACGACTATGTTTATGTTGATGCTATCAGGTGAATGGTATGTTTTTTCTCAAGACCATTAACTTCAACACCTCCCTAGCTAGGATGGAGTATTGATATTATGGTATATGTGGGAGGCATTTACCTCCACGTGTAAACTTGATGAGAATAGAATATTCTGGGTAGAAAGAAGAAACCCTAATTAGTTAGCTAATAACCCTAGAAGACAAGTTGACTCAAGAGAATCACTTGTATTAGGTTATTAACCTCCAAGAGAAGAAGTCAGCTAAAGGAAATGTTATATACTAAAGAATTAGTACCCAGAATGAGAAGTCGGCCTAGGCAGTCTGCTAGAATTAGTATAAATACAGGAGGCCAGTCTTCATGCTGGCCAATATTCTCAGAACTGCAGAGGAAACACTTGTGCGCAAGTTTGGAGGATAGTTGTTGTTGCAGCTGTTGCAACTAGCAGATTTCGGTTTTGGCTTGGACTATCTCTTGGTTATGGTTTGGACACTCTGACCAACTCTTGTTACTCTTGATTGGTGCGCTATCCTTGGAGAAAGGTGCACCACCCTTTGTTTGGCTATCTAGCCTAGGGATTGTTTCTGGAATGATTCTCTGTCAAAGTTAAGGTGCTCGGGGGTGGCTTCAGCCTATGGTTGGGTGAAAATAGTGATATTTTCTATGGTTAAATGAGCACATCCATCATATTATAACATGAAGAAGGGAGAAGTTCCCGAAATAGGAATTGTAGTATAATTGCCTAGTATAGGGAAATATGTTGATGAGGGTTCGTTTAGGGTTTCTAGATCAGTGACTGTATGTTTCAAATATCTCTCCCTATCGATTCTGATCATATTCTTGTATCCCTTCAGTTGTATCCAAAGGTGTGCCCAGTCTATACTAAAGTATACATTTAACTTCTTAGACCAATCTCGGCTTAATAAAAATCCATAAGCTTCTAATATATCTACTACAATGATGCCAATCACTTTCAAAAACTTAGGATGTGTCTCTATCTTGATCATTACATCTTTGAGTTCCCCCATGACTTTGACCTGGATTATGTCTAGTTGTATTACATGTTTATCACTCTTGACAGGGATTGCGTTTAGTTTTTTATAGATAGACAGTGTCATAACATTAGAGGATGCTCCCGAATCGACCAAACAATTGTGGATGTTCCTATTGAAGACTTCATACGTTAAGAGGAACGATGGGACATAAGATTTTTCCTTCTTATCTTTCGAGCAGGTATTCACATTTGGTTTATTTACTAGATCTGTGGGAGTTATATTTCTTTCCTGATCATTGCTTGTCATAGGTTTTTCTACTAATGTCAAAGCTTGTAGCAAAAATTCCTTTTGCTGAGGGATCCTACAAATGTCCATAACTGATATATTATCCTTCAAACTCTTCAAATATTCAACTACGTTGTAATCATGTTTGGGCGACTCTCGAGTATGGATTCTTATAGGGTTCTTACGGGGAGAAAAAGGTGCTTTCGAGTGATCGAGAGTCACTTTCCCTCTCAAGTTTTGGGTAGTAGTAGGATCTTTTGAGACAAGTGGACCCTTCACGTTTGCGCAATCGATACTTCTTTGGGTGGTTCTTGAACCTGAAATAAGTCGTCGGAAATCACAATTAGGTTAGGATCCCATATCATCATGGTTGTATATTCTGGTGGACCAATCTCTTCCTAATCAATAACATTCATAACTGAACCGCTTGTTTGTTCAGTTAGGGAAACCTCATCTAAAAACCGGTTGGCCATCAAATTCATGGCATGCACCCATTGAGGGAATCTCTTTCAGAGTGGTTTTCTTGATGGTAGGTACATAAAGAATCATATTCCATGTTTCCTAGATCAATATTTAAGTTTGTTGGGGAAGGTTCAATTGCTTTGAACTGTGGGTCCCTTTTATTATAGGGGCTTTGTCTTTATTTTCCCTCCCCTGCATTTCTTTTCATGTCTATGATCTCGTTTGATAATTTCTTAACCATATGTTGTAGATATTCTATGTCTCCATTACCCTTGTCGAGAATCTGTTCAGCTTGTTTCCTTGGCGGTCTAGTCAAAAGGAGTCCTCTCCTAGGAGGAGGTTGAACTTCTTTCTTAACTAAAAATACCTGGCCTTCTTTACACGCTTTCATCTAGAATTCTATCATTTTGGCTTCTTCAAAATTCTCAGCCAAGGTTTGTTTGGCAACCCTCTTCACAAAAATTGAAATAGAAGCTGGGAGAGCATTAGCATAAACTTTGATTTGCAACTCCTGAGTTGGTTTAGCTTCGGGTTGAAACTTGTTTAATATGGTCGTGAATATTTGATTGAAATATTTGACCCTTTCCTTCGAACTCATGGTGGCGACAAACAATTCATCCATCAAAGCTCCTGTAGTAGAGTTTCCTCTACAAATATATCTAGAAAATATTTATGGAACTTCGTCCAGCTAGTTATAGATCCTATCGATGAGTTAAAATACCACGTGGAAGATGAATTCTCAAATGTATAGGGGAAAATCCTACATATTACATCTTCATGTTGGACATTCATAAGTCTGATCACTAGTATGAATTTCTTGATATGGTCTTCAGGCAATCCTGAAGTCTCGGGGTCGAATTTAGTAACTTCTCTGAGTGTCAGGGAAGATTATGCACTCGCCCTAGGATGGCCAAAGCATATCCGACCAACCAAGGTTGGTTTTTCTAAGGTGGGTTTCCCCCTTCTTCATAATGGTCATTGTTATCTTCCATATCTTCGGATTCCGAGTTAAAGTCCTCTTCTTCCCAAAAATTGTCTGGTTTAGAGACATTGTCGACTGACGTTTTGGGGATCAGATTAAGAGGATGTTCGATTTCGGTGATTGTGAAATCTATTAGGTCTTCTACTGTGTGTACAAAAACCTTTTCAGGAGTGTTGACCATTGCTCTACTTATTTTTTGTCTTCGATGAAGTATCAAAGCTAAAGACAACACACCAATCTGCCAGGCGTAGGTTCTTGTGATTCTTCTAAATTGATTTAATTCCTTGTGAGGAAGAGCGTAAGGTATATCGGGGAATAATTGTTCTTCCTTGGGCTAGGGTGAGTCACTTTTTTAGGAGTACTCAGTGTGTGGGGGTTGTCTTGGGAATGACTAGCCATGCATGTGGGTTGTTTTGAATCTACAGGCTGTTTGAAATATTATATGAAATATATATTTAGTCATTAATTCTTCAGACCCTCCTTCTAGCGCCAATTATGTTGATGGGTCCTAGATCCCTTTAATTCAATAGTAGGAACCAAACTCACCACCGAGGCCCAATTATACTACGTTGTGTTTAATAGTATAATGGTTCTCCAGATCTTGCGATCCGACCAATTTATTGATGGGCTTTACCTTTTCTTGTGAAGGCTCCTCCTTTAGTTTGGAATTTCTCTTTTTTGTATTTTCTCTTAGGTGGGACCGATATGAGATGTAAGACGGTATAAACCAACTTGGCAACAAACAAGATTAATTTTAACTACTGGGGAAGAGGATGATCTTGGGATAACCCGCTATTCAAGCATGCAGAGGACAATTTTATACCACAGGCCTAGTACTAATACGTTAACCATGTGATCATCCAATTACTGCCTGAGATACTAATTATCAGAAAGAAAAAACATATGTGATAAGATAATGGAAAGAAAAATAATTCACCTACACTAATCATCCATCACATAATAACACAACGATTTGTCTTCATCATAAAGAAAAGAACTATAAAATATTGCATCAGATAACTTAACAATAGATTCAATAGCTCTTACTCATTACAACATCCATTCATGAAACGAGATAGAAAATATTTCTTCTCCACATCCAATCACACATGCAATTGATGAAAATATAACTTGTCTCTGGTCCAGAAGGACTTCTCAATTAAAGGTAGCTCGAAAATAGTTCTTAACAAACCAAAAAAAGAGTTTCTTGCAGCAACCATCAACCTCTAACTAATTGGTCGATGTCCTTATTTATAACATAAAATTCAACTAAAAATAATGACTAAGTGTAGATAAGTAAACAAAATTCTCCACGTGGCATTCTCTTCTAACAGTTTTTATAACAGTCAAGTCAAGATATCACTTGAAAAGGTGAATTTTCTCATACTCCGACCAACTGATGAACAACCCCTCGCAGGATTGGGCATATGTAAATCTGTGTTTTTCCATCGGGGCCATGTAAACTTCTCTGATATCCACTGCTTGCACCTGATACTTTACCAGACTAGTACTTAACTGTTGAAGCACAGCCCAAGCGCTAATTGAATATTCCAGAAATTGTTTCACCTATCCTCGCGCTCTGTCAGTCACCTTTGCTAGTATTTAGAACCATGAGGAATCTTTCTTGGCATGCGATTTGACTATGTCGCGTAGGTTGATGAAACTATCGGGTGTGCCGTACTCATAGTTTGATATCCTTCATCACCTTATTGATCTTCGGACCCAGTTTCTCTCAAATTCCTTGGTGAAGTTACAGAGCCAATTTTTCTTGATAGTTGGGGGGATCTTCCGTGCAATCAGAATTAAAGTTGTTTAGAAATTGCTTACAGAACAATACTTGACAAACTATATGTAAAAATGTAAGCATGGAGAATCCAGACTGGTGCATACTTGTAAATCTCGCTAAACCTGGTTGTTTGATACTTACGTGATGCCTGCGACCCTTATAATTTCATGAACTGTCTCTGTTAGCACCATCATTTTCCTTCAGTTTAGGGTGGGTTACATCCACGCGCCATAGTGTGAAAGATCAGGTATGGAAAACATGAGATTCAAAGTCACGCCATTGGTCGGTTGGCCCTTGGGGTTGATAAAGGATGTCAGAGCTGAACATGTGATGAACGTATGAGTAAGTTCCAAAAGAGTCGGATACTATCATAATGGAATTCGTTAAATGCTTCAAGTCGAGGCAAGTTTCTCAAACAAGAGTCACATTAGCAAGTGCATCAACCATTATCAACTCATTATGGAGGCTCGGGAATTAAAAAGAAATCGATGTGATCGTACCAAACATTCTTTGCAACTACTATCAGCTGCATCACACACCCTGGATCATACCCATCGCACGTATGTGACACATAAATTATTTAAAACATCCTTTCACAAGGCATTCAGTGTTCCTTGGCACGTTTCGAGTCACTACCCACTTCGTTAGAAATTCTAGAAGTTCTGTATGTGTTCTACTTACCAGTCGAGCTTCTACACTAACTCATCTCATGAGCCCAACTCAATCAAATTCTTTTCTTTGGGCCCTTGTCAAGTCACCCACCCATAAGGTAGATATGTTGTCACACCATGGGAACTCCTCAAAACTCAATACGGGGCCTGCGAGGTAGCCGAAGTGCTAGGCATGAGCCCCAAAATTCTTGGGACTCGTTCTTATTTGCAGTGGGTGTTCCTGAGGCTTCAAAGGGATATTCCTACCTTCGCACATAAATGATAGTATTTACCTGTGCAAAGGCCGAAGTGGAAGAATTTACGCCAAAAGGACTCAGGTTGGAAGGCACACTTCCTCAACAATAGATACCGTGGAGGAGAGGAAGGCCCAGTAAGAATAAGGAAGTCAGGGAAAACCAAATCTCGATTGAGTCGTATGCAATATCAGCTGTCGAGAAGATCCTAATGCACGTTATCCGGCTAGAGCCTATCGAAACCACAAGTTGAGGAAGTGGGAGCTGAACGAGAAGGATAGAATCCTCTAGTTCTAACATTCGAGAACCTAATCAGTAGCCGGAGTAGGCACAACTCACCATAGGTGAACTCTATCAGGAAAATAGAGAACTACGATGACAGTTGGCGGAAAATACCCTTGAGGTGTCAACACCTCAAGGTCATGAAGGGAACCCAACCTGGCTCAAGAGGAAACTTCGTGAGGCATAAGATACGATCGTGCATTTGCGTGAAACGCAAAGAGTGTCAAAAGAACAAAAAATGAAAACACTTTAGGAAGTTTGAAACAACCTAGAAGAAATTCCTCATGAAGAAGAGGCATGATCGACGAACTCTGTTTTGTATTCTCAGATGCGACACAAACTTTTGATAATTTTCCCTTTTTTTGTGGAAATTTTCATGTTCTTAAAGTAACCGGGTTGGCTGGCCAAAAGGTGTAGACAATGTCTACTATATGTAACCTCATCTTGATGACAATCTAATATATAAAGTCTTGAAACTTTGACAAAAGGATTCTAGTTATAGTGATTGAATGCATCGTTTCTTCTCTTTGTGTGTGAATCTACTGTGTTCTTTGTCCAAATTTCTTGTACCTTAGCCCCGATTTTGTGCTTAGTGTTGCTTAGAGTTCCTTTGCATTCTTCATTGATATTCTTTTGCAAAAAACCTCCGATGTCGATATGTTTCATTGTACGATGTTGACATGGCACCATTGACTCAGGATACATGGTACTGAAGATCGGGAACTCAACTCGCGAGTGTTGGTCGGACTCGAGACTTTGTTCAAGTCGAGCGCTCTATGCTTAACTTGGGATTGTCGATGCCGAAAACGTTTCGTGGATTAGCCTTCAGAATAAACCTAACGTGTAGTTTCCTTGTGAATTATCATCCTCGAAATCCCCTGATACTGACAACATTTCGGAAGTCGGTGATCGACGATATTATTTCATTTTTCGTTCAACGCTTACTCTTTTCACCTTTTACTGACGTCAAAAGGGATTGGTCGTCGGTGATATCCTTGAGTGATGCTTTTCATGGAAGAACAACTTCTGTTTTCCGACGTCGACGAAGATCGTCGCTCGGTGACCTCGGTTCTCTTGAGCAACTTTCTCTCATCTCTAATTCCTTCCAATGCCGAATATGTGAGCGCATTGGTGAAAAGTTTTGGCTGTTGGTTCTTTTAACTAAAAGTTAGTCTTTTTAAGTTACAGTTTTTCGCATGTTCAAGAAAATTTTTAAGGACTTAACGAGAATCAAAATGATAATCAAAGGCAACATTTTTCATACTGAAGTAGAATCAAACAGTGCAAAAGATCAAGTGGTACCCAAAAAGTAAAATTTGACATAGGCTTTTTAGGGTGTGTTGAGTGCTCAATAGTAGGTGAGGTAGTTTTTGAGTGTATTTTTCCTCTAGATCGGGGTTTAATTGTTAAGCCCTAAATAGTGGCTCATTACCCATTTATTGGGGCATATTATATTAGTAATGTTATTTTATTTATGTTGGATTTATTCCATTAGTTGTAATTATACCTCCTAGTCTCCTATATATACCAAGGAGACATTTTCATTTTGAATCATCTTGTAATTGTACATTTATGTGGGCATAAGGAGGTTGCCCCCTCGAAGAGGCTTATTATCTGAATTTCTCTCTTTTTCAAGGCATTGAGTACTTATTCTGAGGTTTTTCTATGCTATATTGATATTTGGTTCTTAACATATGGTATCAGAGCTCAAGGTCTTGGGGTTTCGCTGCTACATATGAGACACCTTGGAATTTTTGCTATAACGTTTTTTCTACAATGTTTCAAAAGGAACGGATTGGGGGATATTTAGTAGACGGATCAAGGTACGTTGGGTTAAAATTTCAGCTCCCGAGGCCTTATACTTTTGGAGAGTGCAAGATAGGGTTCTGGAATCATCCTGAACTGAGTCATTGCGAAATTTTCACTATAAATTTTTTTTTGTAACGTTTCAGACCCTGAAATCTAGAGGCTATTCACAAAAATTAGTAAGGTATCTATGGTAAGACGTTCAGCTTTTGGGCCATCTTACAAGTGCAGATACACCCTGTGGAATATAGAATATCTGACTAGTCCTATTGACTAGTCTCAAGAAGGTGTTCCAGGTAAAAAAACATAACTTATTCCTAGAGTATCCAAATTGCATGAGACTGGTTTCATTGGATAGTGGATAGTATTTAGTATTTTGGGTACAAGTTTTAGAATTTTATATCAATTATTTTGTGTGGGGCACACTATACAAGTGAGATCTCCTGGAAAGGCCAAAAATCAGCAAGTTGTGGGGAAGTTACCATAAATTCCACTTGGCACATCCAATTTTGATCAGACCTGTGGCATTGCAGAGAAGAAATATCAGAGAATTATAGAAAAGAAATTTTCATAGCTAGAAGGGCTGAAACTTTGGAGATACAACATAAGAAAGATTTTCTAGCAGAACCACCTCAAAATCAAGGTTCAAAAGTGATACTTGGCCAACATGACACCCAAAAAGGGAACTTCTACACCAAATAAGCCTCCAGAAAATCCTACTTGGACTCTTGATGAAGGTGAAGAAATACATAGGGACATAAATGATTTACAAAAGAATATAGTAACAAAATATGAACTACAA
>JASDQU010104465.1:30630-44697 GCA_032191745.1 Picea mariana | reverse complement strand
TGTCAAAGAACTTAGATTTGGAAGATGTAGGAGAACTATCAATGTTTGAAACTTCCTCCATACTTGCAAGATATCAAACTTCAACACAAAACTTGCACAAATACCAACAGCTAAATCTCAAGCTATCATTGGCAAATACATGAGAAAAACAAACTATGCTCTGATACCATCTGATCTAAAAATAGAAGGCTGACTTGTTTTGCTATGCAAGCACCCTCTACTTCAATAAAGATAAACCTTAACAGGACCTTGCTTCATGTGTTAAAATATGCAAACTTGTTTATGTGTTAGGAAATGTTCTTTTAAAAGATTAAATATATGCTATAAACCAATACACAACAACATAAAGTGCAGCAAATAACACAACAAACTCACAACAAGACCAAGATGATAAAGGAGTTCACCCCTCTCTGGGCTACGTCTCCTTGAGCCTCCTTCAATGGATTTGGCTCTTTGGGATTAGTTTGTCAAATGTTCTTTTACAAGCTGCTTCTCAACTCCAATGTATTTACAGACTGTACCATTGGGTTCAGAATACCTAAAAACCCCAAAATTGACTATTAGAACTCTGAAAATGGATCTTGTCTCATCCAGTAATGACCTCTTCTACATGTGGCCTCCAGGCTTCTCTGAGCTTCAATGTGGAAAAAACACCTGTAAAAGTCCTCCAATGGATCTGAAACCTATCCCAAAATGTTCATAGCATATTAATTAGTCAAAAATGACTATTCAGTCTCAGAAAATAGACCTGTACTCATCTAAGCAATGCCTCAAACAATGAGGGCTTCAAGCTTCCTCGAGCTTCCTCAAACTTCAATGGTTAAAAACCTGCAACAGAAGTCTCCAAATGCCTGTGAAAACTATGCCAATGGACTCATAACGTCCAAAAACCCCTAGCTAGGATTTTTCGGCACCTCATTTGGCCAAAAACTCCAAAAGTTAGGCCTCCTGCCATTTTCCCCTTCAAGCTCTGTTACTGGTTCGCCATTCTGCACCTGTGTGAAAGTGAACCTAGCTTCTGGCGTTTCTCGTGCCTAAACTCAGCATCCATGCGTGTCCCGTAATTGGTGCCAATATGTCGAACAATTAATGGGAATCAAGCCCCCAAACTCAGAGGTGTTGGGCGCATGGGCCATGTGGCCACGTTCCCCGTGCACCAAAAGGGGCTCGTTTCTACGCGTGGATAATAGTTTGACAAGTATCCAACCGAATGGCTGTAATCCGTTTGCATAGTTTGAAAACCCCGTGCGCTCCGGTCATAAACAAATGGTCATATTAATAACCATATAAACGGGCTCCAAATAATATACTCCCATGCGCATATAATAGGCCAACGGTCATATGATTATCCGCATATAACCACGGGTAATATTACAATACATTTCCCCGCGCACCAAATTCCAATGTGGTGGTCACATTTATAACATAAAACCGTGTGTTTTAATGTTTAAACAATGTGCGTGTACCATGTGGACATATGCCAATGCATAGAACCGGGGTCGGGGCTAAGCCCTGGCCCGACCCCCCGCCGGTTACAAAAGGTTGTGAATTGAAATAATTTAAAACCCAAATACATGTCAAAAGCCAACACGTGGCCTAGTGGTTGGGCGGATTATATTAAGTCTTTCAAAGTGGGTAGAGGTCTGGGGGTCGAACCCCACGGCCTCACAAAAATTTTAATAAACCAAATATTAACCCTTCATTGGGCGACGTGGCGCCCTATTATTTGCCCAGCTAGAAGCCACGTGTCACAACATTACTCGTCAACAGTCAACCAATCACAACTCGCCATGTCAGTAGGTGCCAACTCAGTTGCCACGTCATCATACCATCAAGCCACGTCACTGTACGATCGCCACATCAGCTGTACGACCTCTGCCACGTTAGCTGTACAGTCTGCCCAGTCAACACCCCTTTTTTTTCCTATTTGGCGATTTGAACAGATCGCGATAACTTCTCCATACGGACTCCGTTTGAGAAAGTAAATATACCGCCAGAATCAAGAAGACGAGACGGACACAATGGCACTGTTTTCGTCGCATTCCGAGCACTTTGAAAATTGAGCAAATTTTTGACCCCTGGTTCAGATTTTGATCAGGAGAAGACTATGATGATTTATTGTTCCAATAAACCAGACATACCTCCACATGAGCCATTATGTCATCCATAATATCCATGGGTTGGAGTTTACATCATATGAATACAAGATTGTTCTCTAGATTAATTGAACAAAGAGAGTATGTAGAGAAAACTCAAATCTTTGAGGTATACCATAAAGAGACCCTTGCATATAGATGGAAGAAGACAACTTGGTGGAGAACCTCCAATGCACAACAGAAGCGTGGTGAAAAACTTTCTATAATAGAGATTCTGTATCAGAATAGTTACTCAGAACTCTAGGATGATGGTTTTCCAATCTATGACAAACTCTCATGATGACAGAAGAAGTGTCACATGGATATGTTCCAATTTGAGACTTGCCACGATGTTATGAGCTAGCAGAAAACAAAAGAGCTAAATTCAACTATGATATATTGTAATGATCAGAGATATATGAAGTCTTTAGAAAACCGGTGTTCCAGAAATACTAAAGTACATTGAGATCAAGCATTACATTCTCCGTGATGAAGTCCATAAAAGAGAAAGTGGTTCTCCAATATATATCTCCACAAATGAGCAGATAATCAAAATTTTTGGTAAAGACTCTATCCAAGATGAATGAGTTTGCGTACTCAAGTTGGAGCTCATGGAGATGAATTCCTTATTGAAAAAGGAAGAGATGACTCCTAGGTTGGGAGGGAGCACTGATGTGTTATTAAATTATCAACAATCATTTTTTAGTTCAAAAAATGGTCCAGGATGAACAGTTCCTTTCCAGTTTCAAAAGTGGTTTGAGATTTCTCACGGACAGGCATTTTCCAGTTCGAAAAATGGTCCAAATCAAACGGTCATTTTCGTAATGAAAATGGTTCGATGGATTGTTGATGTACCATAGACATCAATTCCCCTTGTGGTCAACATTGGGAATGGTCTAGGACAATCTCTCTTCTTGACGGTCACTCTTAATAGTGGTCAAGAGGACTGGTCCACCTTTTCGGACAATCATTCTTTCGAAGCTCATAGTTGTGAGCAGTTTCAAAGAATGTTTCGTTTTGTAGGTTGGTGCAGGATAATCATTTCCCTAGGAAATGGTTCAGACAGTCATTCCCTAGGGAAGATTCATTCTCTCCTGGTTGCACTTTTTTTAGTGCCAGAGGAATGGCCTAGATAGGTGAATGGTCCAGGTTCAACAATCATTGACATGCATTCCTTAGGGCATACTCATTCTCTCCAGGTTTCACTTTGTTTAGTGCTGGAGGAATGGACCAAATAAGTGAATGGTCCAGGCTTAGAAATTAGGAAAATTATTCTTCCTTGATTAAGAAGAATAGTCTAGATATGTCATTATTGATGTTTGACCTTCTAAGGGAAAATGCTCTTCCAGATCTCACATATGTGAGTGGAAGAATGGCCTAGATGATTCAGTTTATATCATAACAATGTTTTCTGTGCAGGTTGATATCAGATGATATGATTGTTATGGAGACTGTATGTCTCCGGACAGTAGACGTATACTACTGTGGTGGATGTGTTCCACTAATTGTGACTACATGTCACTGATCAAGTATATGTGTGTTACATGATGTGGCAGTGTACCATTGGATTGTAGTTGTGTACTACTATGGATAGACACAATTGTTTTCTATTGAATGACATTGTTCCGATTGCCTTGAAGACTATCGGTAGTGTTGGAAATGATTATCAGCTAGATGGATGATCAATGGATAGAGTTTCCCCAGATGGAAAATGGTCCAGGACATTTATTATTCTAGGACATATGTCTGGATTAGAAGAATGGTTCTTGTGTCAGTCTATGGAGTGAGTGACTTATCCAGCATCATTTCTGATTACTCAGATGGAGTATGGTTTCAAGAGATGATGTAGTGGATGACATTGATAGTGATGATGGTGCTCATGATCTAATCATGAGATAATCTATACGACTATGTTTATGTTGATGCTACCGGGTGAATGGTATGTTTTTTCTCAAGACCATTACCTTCAACACCTCCCTAGATAGGAGGGAGTATTGATATTATGGTATATGCGGGATGTATTTACCTCCACGTGTAAACTTGATGAGAATAGAATATTCTGGGAAGCAAGAAGAAACCCTAATTAGTTGGCTAATAACCCTAGAAGACAAGTCGACTCAAGAGAATGACTTGTATTAGGTTATTAGCCTCCAAGAGAAGAAGTCAGCTAAAGGAAATGTTATATACTAAATAATTAGTACCCCGAATGAGTAGTCAGCCCATGCAGTCTACCAGAATTAGTATAAATACAGGAGGCTAGTCTTCATGCTGGCCAGTATTCTCAAAACTGCAGAGGAAACACTTGTGCGCAAGTTTGGAGGATAGTTGTTGTTGCAGCTGTTGCAACTAGCAGATTTTGGTTTTGGATTGGACTATCTCTTGTTATGGTTTGGACACTCTGACCAACTGTTGTTACTCTTGATTGGTGCGATATCCTTGGAGAAAGGTGCACCACCCTTTGTTTGGCTATCTAGGCTAGGGTTTGTTTTCGGAATGATTCTCTGTCAAGGTTAAGGTGCTCCGGGGTGGCTTCGGCCTATGGTTGGGTGACAATAGTGATATTTTCTATGGTTAAATGAGCACATCCATCATATTATAACATGAAGAGGGGAGAAGTTCCCAAAATAGGAATTGCAGAAATAATTGCCTAGTATAGGGAAATCTGTCGATGAGGGTTCGTTTAGGGTTTCTAGATCAGTGACCGTATGTTTCAGATATCTCTCCCTATCGATTTTGATCATATTATTGTATCCCTTCAGCTGTATCCAAAGGTGTGCCCAGTCTGTACTAAAGTATCCATTTAACTTCTCAGACCAATCTCGACTTAATAACAATCCATAAGCTTCTAATATATCTACTACAATGATGCCAATCACTTTCAAAAACTTAGGATGTGTCTCTATCCTGATCATTACGTCTCTGAGTTCCCCCATGACTTTGAACCGGGTTATGTCTAGTTGTATTACATGTTTATCACTCTTGACAGGGATTGCGTTTAGTTTTTTACAGATAGACAATGTCATAACATTAGAGGATGCTCCCGAATCGAACAAACAATTGTGGAGGTTCCTATTGAAGACTTCAAACATTAAGAGGAATGATGGGACAAAAGGTTTTTCCTTCTTATCTTTCGAGCAGGTATTCACATTTGGTTTATTTACTAGATCTATGGGAGTTAGATTTCTTTCCTGATCATTGCTTGTCATAGGTTTTTCTACTAATGTCAAAGCTTGTAGAAGAAATTCCTTTTGCTGAGGGATCCTACAAATGTCCATAACTGATATATTATCCTTCAAATTCTTCAAATATTCAACTATGTTATAATCATGTTTGGGCGAATCTCGAGTATGGATTCTTATAGGGTTCTTACGGGGAGAAAAACATGCTTTTGGGTGATCGAGAGTCGCTTTCCCTCTCGTATTTTGGGTAGTAGTAGGATCTTTTGAGATAGGTGGACCCTTACTTCACGTTTGCACAATCGATACTTCTTTGGGTGGTTCTTGAACCTAAAATAATTCGTCGGAAAGCACAATTAGGTCAGGATCCCATATCATCATGGTTGTATCTTCTGGTGGACAATTCTCTTCCTGATCAATAACATTCATAATTGAACCGCTTGCTTGTTCGGTTAAGGAAACCTCATCTAAAAACCAGTTGGCCATCAAATTCATGGAATGCACCCATTGAGGGAAATCTCTTTCAGAGTGGTTTTCTTGATGGTAGGTACATAAAGAATCAGATGCCATGTTTCCTAGATCGATATTTAAGTTTGTTGGGGAAGGTTCAATTGCTTTGAATGGTGGGTCCCTTTTAAAGAAAGGCTTATAGGGGCTTTGTCCTTGGTTTCCCTCCCCTACATTTATTTTCATGTCTATGATCTTGTTTGATAATTTCTTAACCATATGTATCTTCTATGTCTCCATTACCCTTGTCGGGAATCTGTTCAGCTTGTTTCCTTGGCGGTCTAGTCAAAAGGAGTCCTCTCCTGGGAGGAGGTTGAACTTCTTTCTTAACTAAAGAGACCTGGCCTTATTTACACCCTTTCATCTGGAATTCTATAATTTTGGCTTCTTCAAAATTCTCACCCAGGGTTTGTTTGGCAACCCTCTTCACAAACATTGAAATAGAAGCTGGGAGAGCATTAGCATAAACTTCGATTTGCAACTCCTGAGTTGGTTTAGCTTCAGGTTGAAACTTGTTTAATATGGTCGTGAATATTTGATTGAAATATTTGACCCTTTCCTTCGAACTCATGGTGGAGGCAAACAATTCATCCATTAGAGCTCCTATAGTATAGTCTCCTCTACAAATTTATGTAGAAAATATTTATGAAACTTCGTCCAGCTAGTTATAGATAATATCAACGAGTTAAAATACCACGTGGAAGATGAATTCTCAAATGTATAGGGGAAAATATTGCATATTATGTCTTCATGTTGGACATTCATAAGTCTGATCACTAGTATGAATTTCTTGATATGGTCTTCAGGTAATCCTAAAGTCTCGGGGTCGAATTTAGTAAGTAACTTCTCTGAGTGTCAGGGAAGATTATGCACTTGCCCTAGGATGGCCAAAGCATCTCTAGCCAACCAAGGTTGATTTTTCTAAGGTGGGTTTCCCCCTTCTTCATCATGGTCGTTGTTATCTTCCATATCTTTGAATTCTGAGTTAAAGTCCTCTTCTTCCAAAAAATCATCTGGTTTAGAGACATTGTCAGCTGACGTTTCGGGGATCAGATTAAGAGGATGTTCGATTTCGGTGATTGTGAAATCTATTAGGTCTTCTACTGTGTGTACAAAAACCTTGTCGGGAGTGTTGACCACTGGTCTACTTATTTTTTTTCTTCGAGGAAGTATCAGAGCTAAAGACAACACACTAATCTGTCGGGCATAGGCTCTTGTGATTCTTCTAAATTGATTTAATTCCTCATGAGGAAGAGCGTAAGGTATATCAGGGAACAATTGTTCTTCCTTGGGATGGGGTAAGTCACTCTTTTAGGAGTACTCAATGTGTGTGGGTTGTCTTGGGAATGACTAGCCATGCATGTGGGTTTTTTTGAATCTACAGGTTGTCTGAAATATTATATGAAATATATATTCAACCATTAATTCTTCAGATCCTCCTTCTAGCGCCAATTATGTTGATGGGTCCTAGATCCCTTTAATTCAACAGTAGGAACCAAACTCACCACTGAGGCCCAATTATACTCTGTCGTTTTTAATAGGGGAATGGTTCTCCAGATCTTACGATCTGACCAATTTATTGATGGGCTTTACCTTTTCTTGTGAAGGCTCCTCCTTTAGTTTGGACTTCCTCTTTTTTGTATTTTCTCTTAGGTGGGCCCAATATGAGATGTAAGACGGTATAAACCAACTTGGAAACAAACAAGATTAATTTTAACTACTGGGAAAGAGGATGATCTTGGGATAACCCACTACTCAAGAATGCAGACGACAATTTTATACCACAGGCCTAGTATTAATATGTTAACCATGTGAGCATCCAATTACTATCTGAGATACTAATTATCAGAAAGAAAAAACATATGAAATAAGATAATGGAAATAAAAATAATTCACCTACACTAATCATCCATCACATAATAACACAACGATTTGTCTTCATCATAAAGAAAAGAACTATAAAATATTGCATCAGATAACTTAATAATAGATTCAATAGCTCTTACTCATTACAACATCCATTCATGAAACGAGATAGAAAATATTTCTTCTCCACGTCCAATCACACATGTAATTGATGAAAATATAACTTGTCTCTTGTTTAGAAGGACTTGTCAATTAAAGGTAGCTCGGAAATAGTTCTTAACAAACCAAAAAAAGAGTTTCTTGCAGCAACCATCAACCTCTAACTAATTGGTTGATGTCCTTATTTATAACATAAAATTCAACTGAAAATAATGACTAAGTGTAGATAAGTAAACAAAATTCTCCACGTGGCGTTCTCTTCTAACATTTTTTATAACAGTCAACTCAAGATATCACTTGAAAAGGTGAATTTTCTCATACTCCGACCAACTGATGAACAACCCCTCACAGGATTGGGTGTATGTAAATCTGTGTTTTTCCATCGGGGCCGTATAAACTTCTCTGATCTCCACTGCTTGCGCCCAATACTTTACTAGACTAGTACTTAACTGTTGAAGCACAACCCGAGTGCTAATTGAATATTCCATAAATTGTTTCACCTGTCCTCGCGCTCTGTCGGTCACCTTTGCTAGTCTTTAGAACCATGAGGAATCTTTCTTGGCGTGTGATTCGACTATGTCGTGCAGGTCGATGAAACTATCGGGTGTGCCAAACTCAAGTAGTTTGATATCCTTCATCACCTTGTTGATCTTCGGACCCAGTTTCTCTCAGATTCCTCGGTGAAGTTAAGGAGCCAATTTTTCTTGATAGTCGTGGGGATATTCCGTGCAATCAAAATTAAAATCGTTAAGAAATTGATTACAGAACAATACTTGACAAACTATATGTAAAAACGTAAGCATGGAGAATCCAGACTGGTGCATACTTGTAAATCTCGCTAAAACTGGTTGTTTGATACTTACGTGATCCTTGCAACCCTTATAATTTCCTGAACCATCTCTGTTAGCACCATCATTTTCCTTCAGTTTAGGGTGGGTTACATCCACGCGCCGTAGCGTGAAAGATTAGGTATGGAAAAGATGAGAGTCAAAGTCACGCCATTGGTCAGTTGGCCCTTATGGTCGATAAAGGATGTCAGAGCTGAACATGTGATGAACGTATGAGTAAGTTTCAAAAGAGTCAGATACTGTCATAAGGGAAGTCGTTAAATGCTTCAGGTTGAGGCAAGTCGCTCAAACAGGAGTCACATCAGCAAGTGCATCAACCATCATCAACTCATTATGGAGGCTGGGGAATTAAAAAGAAATTGATGTGATCATACCACACATTCTCTGCAACTTCTATCAGCTGCATCACATGCCCTTGATCATACCCGTCACACGAATGTGACACATAAATTATTTAAAACATCCTTTCG
Source organism: Picea mariana (assembly GCA_032191745.1). Classification (NCBI taxonomy): domain Eukaryota; kingdom Viridiplantae; phylum Streptophyta; class Pinopsida; order Pinales; family Pinaceae; genus Picea; species Picea mariana. Next base: position 35,536 of record JASDQU010104465.1, on the reverse strand, counting down.
CAAGGCATTCAGTGTTCCCTAGCACGTTTTGAGTCACTGCCTCCTCCGTTATAAATTCTAGAAGTTCTGTATGTGTTCTACTTACCAGTCGAGCTTTTGCACTGACTCATGTCGTGAGCCCAACTCAATCAAATTCTTTTCTTTGGGCCCTTGTCAAGTCACCCACCCATAAGGTAGATATGTTGTCACACCATGGGAACTCCTCAAAACTCAATACGGGGCCTGCGAGGTAGTCGAAGCGCCAGGCCTGAGCCCCAAAATTCATGGTACTCATTCTTATTTGCAGCGGGTGTTCCTGAGGCTTCAAAGGGAGATTCCTACCTTCGCGCATAAATGATAGTATTTACCTGTGCAGAGGCCGAAGTGGAAGAAGTTAAGCCAAAAGGACTCAGGTTGGAAGGCACACTTCCTCAACCACAGATACCGTGGAGGAGAGGAAGGCCCAGTAAGAATAAGGAAGTCGGGGAAAACCAAATCTCGATTGAGTCGTATGCATGATCAACTACCGAGAAGATCCTAATGCACACTATCTGGCTAGAACCTACCGAAACCCCAAGTCGAGGAAGCGGGAGATGAACGAGAAGGATAGAATCCCTGAGTTCTAACGTTTGAGAACCTAATCAACAGCTGGAGCAGGCACAACTCGCCATAGGTGAACTCTACCAGGAAATAGAGAACTACGATGACAATTGGCATAAAATACCCTTGAGGTGTTAGCACCTCAAGGTCATGAAGGGAACCCAACCTGGCTCAAGAGGCAACTTCAGGAGGCACAACATACGATCGTGCATTTGCGCGAAGCGCAAAGAGTGTCAGAAGAACAAAAAATGAAAACACTTCAGGCAGTGTGAAACAACCTGGAAGAAAGTCTGCATGAAGAAGAGGCATGATCGAGGAACTATGTTTTGTATTCTCAGATGCGACACAAACTTTTGATAATTTTCCCTTTTTTTATGGAAATTTTCATGTTCTTAAAGTAACCGGGTTGGATGGACAAAAGGTGTAGACAATGTCTACTGTATGTAACCTAATCTCGATGACAATCTAATATATAAAGTATTGAAACTTTGATGAAAGGATTCTAGTTATAGTGATTGAATGCATCGTTTCTTCTCTTTGTGTGTGAATCCACTGTGTTCTTTGTCCAAATTTCTTGTAAGTTAGCCTCGATTTTGTGCTCAGTGTTGCTTTGAGTTCCTCTGCATTCTTCGTTGATATTCTTTTGCAAGAAACCTTCGACGTCGATTGATTTCACTATACGACATTGACATGGCACCACTGACTCGGGATACATGGTACTAAAGATCGGGAACTCAACTTGTGAGTGTTGGTCAGACTTGAGACTTTGTTCAAGTCAAGCGCTCTATGCTTAACTTGGGATTGTCGATGCCAAAAATGTTTCGGGGATAAGCCTTCAGAATAAACCTAACGCATAGTTTCCTTGTGTATTATCATCCTTGAAATCCCCTGATACTGACAACATTTCGGAAGTCGATGATCGATGATATTATTTCATTTTTCATTCAACGCTTACTCTTTTCACCTTTTACCGATGTCGAAAGGGATTGATCATCGGTGATATCCTTGAGTGATGCTTTTCATGGAAGAACAACTTCTGTTTGCCGACGCTGACGAAGATCGTTGCTCGATGACCTCAGTTCTCTTGAGCAACTTTCTCTCATCTCTAATTCCTTCCAATGCCGAATCTGTGAGCGCGTCGGTGAAAAGTTTTGGCTGTTGATTCTTTTAATTAAAAGTTAGTCTTTTTAAGTTACAGTTTTTCGCATGTTCAAGAAAATTTAAAAGGACTTAACGAGAATCAAAATGATAATCAAAGGCAACATTTTACATACTGAAGTAGAATCAAACAGTGAAAAAGATCAAGTGGTACCCAAAAAGTAAAATTTGACATAGGCTTTTTAGGGTGTGTTGAGTGCTCAACAGTAGGTGAGGTGGTTTTTGAGTGTATTTTTCCTTTGGATCGGGGTTTAATTGTTAAGCCCTAAATAGTGGCTCATTACCCATTTATTGGGGCATATTATATTAGTAATGTTATTTTATTTATGTCGGCTTTATTCCATTAGTTGTAATTATACCTCCTAGTCTCCTATATACACCAAGGAGACATTTTCATTTTGAATCATCTTGTAATTGTACATTTATGTGGGCATAAGGAGGTTTCCCCCTCGAAGAGGATTATTATCTGAATTTCTTTGTTTTTCAAGGTGCCGAGTACTTATTCTGAGGTTTTTCTATGCTATATTGATATTTGGTTCTTAACATATGGTATCAGAGCTCAAGGTCTTGGGGTTTTGCTGCTACATATGAGACACCTTGGAATTTTTGCTATAACATTTTTTCTACAATGTTTCAAAAGGAACGGCTTGGAGGATATTTAGTAGATGGATCAAAGTACGTTGGGTTAAAATTTCAGCTCCCGAGGCCTTATACTTTCAGAGAGTGCAAGATAGGGTTCTGGAATCATCTTGAACTGAGTCATTGCAGAATTTTCACTATAATTTTTTTTTGTAATGTTTTAGACCTTGAAATCTAGAGGCTATTCAGAAAAATTAGTAAGGTATCTATGGTAAAACGTTTAGCTTTTGAGTCATCTTACAATTGTAGATACACCCTATGGAATATAGAGTATCTGACTAGTCCTATTGACTAGTCTCAAGAAGGTGTTCCAGGTAAAACAATCGTAACTTATTCCTAGAGTATCCAAATTGCATGAGACTAGTTACATTGGATAGTGGATGGTATTTAGTATTTCGGGTACGAGTTTCAGAATTTTATATCAATTATTTTGTGCGGGGAACACTATACAAGTGAGATCTCTTGGAAAGGCCAAAAGTCAACAAGTTGTGGGGAAGTTACCATAAATTCCACTTGGCACATCCAATTTTGATCAGACCTATGGCATTGCAGAGAAGAAATATCAGAGAACTATAGAAAAGAAAGTTTCATAGCCATAAGGGCTGAAACTTTGGAGATGCAACATAAGAAAGATTGTGTAGCAGAACCACCTCAAAATCAAGGTTCAAAAGTGATACTTGGCCAACATGCCACCCAAAAAGGGAACTTCTACACCAAATAAGCCACCAGAAAATCCTAATTGGACTCTTGATGAAGGTGAAGAAATGCGTAGGGATATAAATGATTTACAGAAGAATATAGTAACAAAAGATGAACTACAAGAGATGGGAGCTAAGTTGGAGGCAAATATGAATGGTTTAAAAGAGGAAATCATGGAAGGATTGAAAAATTTCATAATAGAGAGGACACTTGAAAGTGAAAATGTATCCCATGAAATTCATGATGAGGACACAAGGAAGGTGAATCAAGAATGGACAAACTCTAACTTTGGGTTGAAGACCAACCACGTTCCTAAGATCGATATGAGGAAGTTTGATGGAAAAGACCCTATCACATGGATACTTCAGATGGAGCAATTCTTTGATCTACATAATGTGCCACATACACAAAAGGTACAAATTGCTTCTTTATATTTAGAACCCAATCAATTTGTATGGTATAGATGGCTTTGTTCTCACAAATCACTCGTCACTTGGACAATTTTCACGAAAGAAATTATAGCACACTATGAGGATACAAGGAGCAATACCTTCTTTAGCCAATTGATAAATCTCAAGCAAAAAGGGTTCAGTTACAGAGCACATTGAGAACTTCCAAAGATTGAATATAAAGGTAAAAGATATTCTAGATGAGAACTTGATTGATGTATTCATAGGAACTTTAAGAGATAACATTCAACATGAGGTTCACCTTTGGGAACCCAAATCATTGGAGACTACATTTAGGGTGGCAAGAAATGTTGAAAGTAAAAATATGGCTATGGCTACTAGAAGGACCAATCCTAACATCTATAGAGAAAATAATGATACTTCTTCTAAAACACCTCAACCTACAAGGTTGACACCTCAACAATTGGAGGAAAGAAAAGCAAAAGGTTTATGCTTTAATTGTGACAGCAAGTACAGTAAGGGACATAAGTGTGGTGAGAAGACGTTATTCTACATAGATTGTGAAGAGGAAGAAGAACAAGAAAATGAACAAGAACCATCTCAAGATGAAAATGTAGAATCAATTTTGTCTAAAGAGTTGACTCCCACGATATCGTTTAATGCATTGGATGGAATTAGCACTCCTCAAACCCTCAATATTGAAGGATATATCAAAAAGAAAAAGGTAATAGTCCTAATTGATTCTGGCAGTACTCATAATTTCATTCACTATAAATTAGCTAAAGATCTCAATTGCTTTGTATATCCAACACCAGAGTTTCAAGTAATGATTGCAGATGGAGGAACTATTAATTGCTCAGGAAAATTCAATAAGATCAATCTTACTAAGGGGGAATATGTAATGAATAGTCCAATGATTTCTATACCCATGGGTGGTGTTGATGTTGTACTAAGAATCCAATGGTTACAAGCATTAGGAACAATGGATTCTAATTTTCAAGCACTTTTCATGAAATTTTCATTGGAAAGAAAAGAAATTGAGTTAAGAGGTATCATAGGGAAACTCGGTAAGGTGATAAGCTCTAATGGAATGACAAAATTATTGAAAAAGGGGCATCAAGGTGTTATTACACAACTATGTTCACTATATGTTTAAACATCTAAACCATCTATTCCTCTATATCTCCAAGGGATCATTGATAAGCATTCCAAAGTATTTGAAGATATTCCCAAAGGTCTTCCACCCACTCAAAATCATGATCATGATATTCACCTAATTCTTGGGAGTGTTCCTCATAACATTAGGCCATATAGATACCCTTATGCCTAGAAGAGTGAAATTGAGTGCATGGTTGAAGAAATGTTAGAGGCTAGAATTATTAGACCTAGCCAAATTTCTTACTCTACATCGGTGGTAATGG
>JASDQU010104464.1:163388-190592 GCA_032191745.1 Picea mariana | reverse complement strand
TAACCAGGGAGAAACTGAGTTCCTGCTCAGTTTCAGTTGGTCTTCAAGAATGAAGATGAAGATGAGAAATTTGCCAGGTCCAAGAAGGTTCAGAGTCCAGCATATACAGCAGCGGTGGAGTTGTTGAGATCAGTCTCCAAGTGGGAGATTGTTGGTTGTGGAGCCTGATTATCTTCCGGATTCAGAGGTCTTTTACTTTCATCCGTGTTTATACCCCATGAAGTATTTACACCCCAGAAGTATGTACACTCTTCCAAGTGGGGGAGTGCAGAGGGGGGGTACCCCCTTTGCGGAGTCAGGGGGGGCTATCCCCCTGACTGGGGGATTTGGGGGCAAGCGGGCCCCCAGCAGGGGTTCGGGGGCGAAGCCTCCGAAGGAAAAATTGCCTTGTAAATGTATATTGTAATTTCATTGTAAATCTAGACCGTTCATTATAAGGTCGCAAATCTAACGATAGAGATTATGTTAGGTTTTTTTGCCCTAAAAGGAAACCCTCTTTTATGAGGGAAATGTATTGCGGCTATGGTTGATGGCGAATATTGTATTCTGAGATAGGAGACTGTGAGAGAAAGAAGAGGAAGTTACAACGGGTTTGTTGTAGGTTGTATCCCTTCATATGTTGGATAATAATAAAGGAAGGACCTAGCAATTTCTCTAGTGGAGGTAGCCCACACTAGGTGAACCACATAAATCTGTGTCTCTATTGTATTGTGTATCTTCTGTGTTTTGTTTCCGCATTTGTTTTATTTTATTGCTCCACAGTCCTGTTTTTCTAACACAAGTTTCATTATCTGAATCATTCTAGAAAAACAGTTATAGCGAAAATGGTAAGATTACCTTTAAAAACATACCTTAGAACACATAATCACAAGACTTCATCTTCCCTTGGAATTTTTCCCTTCTTCACTTCATATTCCCTCTGAAATTCGCTACCAAGATTGTACTAAGAGATTACAAGATTGATGTATAAATATGAGAGGTTCTTAATGTGTATTTATACCCTTCCAAGGACCTTCTTTACTTGACCTTTAGCCTACTTGTAACTTCTTGTTTGCAACAACTTTTTCTCCTTTACTAGACTTTAGGGCCAACTTATAACTTCTTGACCTTATATTTGTGGCTTCTTGACCATACTTCATGGATTCATCTATAAGAGGGTATAAATCCTCAACCACATGGTGTTCCACCTACCATTGGAGAGAACTTGACAAGGATTATCAATCAATGGATGTTTTTCATGCATGCATTTGCCATGTCCTTCATACTCTTTTTCTTCAATCAACTTTGGGCTTCATGACCACACCTCTGGGGATTCGTTGACCACTTAACCATATTTCCAGAGCTTCTTGTAGACTTCTTCAAAGCGTCTTCCCATGAGGGCCATGCTTAAAGCTATGCCATAAGGGGACCACTTTGGAGACTTCTTCAAATACACCCATCACTTCTAGAGGATTCTAGACTTCTTCTAGCGTTGACATCAATGACAACCAATTTTCCAAAAACACACACATGTAACTGGTCTATAGGACCTCTTTTCTTATAATATAAATCCAATTTAATTGGAGATTTGATCAAGAATTTTGAGCTTTTAAGATCTTGTTTCAATGGTTGGATGGCTTAGTTATGAACCCAAGATCTGGTTTCCAAGTTTGAATAGCCCAAGTATGAAGTTTCCTATATAGATGGTCTTTAGGACCTATTTTCTTAGAACCAAAATCCAATTAATCTGATATTTGATCAAGGATGTTGAGTTTTTAAGGACCTCTTTTCTTCTAACCAAATTCTAATATCATCGGAGATTTGATAAAGGATGTTGGGTTTTTAAGATCTCATTGCTATGGTTGGATAGCTTAATTATGAACTCAAGGTCAGGTTTCTGAGTTTGAACAACTCATGAAGTTTTCTAGTTCATTGTTATTGTCATGAGATATGTTGGACAGTCTATGGTTAGTTGGGGTTTTAAGCTCTTGCCTATGAATTTGTAAGATCTCATTTTCGTGGTTCAACGGCTCAACTATAAAGCTTCCTACTTTTTGGTTTTTGTGGTATAAAACTTGACAGTCCATATGTAGTTGGGTTTGTAAGATCTTTTTTTTTGGTTGACAACTCAGTTACAAAGTTACCTGGTTCATTTTGGTTTTCTTGGAATAAAGCTAGACAGTTTAGGAGGAAGTACCTTTTCTCTTCGATGTATTGTATTAGGAAGAGTGCAACATTAGGAATTCCATCATAGTGTTACTCTAGCCAAAGTGCTCCTAACTGTTGAGAATGCTCTTATGGGGTTCAATGCATTAATGCCAGTAAAATTATCTATCAGGAATTGTTATTTGATGGGCTTTTGTGGGCCACCTTATGTACAAACTCTCTACTCAGATTGTAGTTCTTGTCTATTGAGCTAATACCACTGTAGGTTAAACCTGCTTGCACTCAAGGAACACTGAGGTTTGAAAAATAGGCTTTTTCTGTTGGTACATGCTTTAGAACCAAATTCAAACAATCACCATATATCAAATGGAGGTCATTCAATGTTCTCTCTGCATAACCAGGACTGCTAATATCTCACTAGTTGGGCAGGGTTGACTCATGTGGATTTTTGAAGCCCTGCTAGATCATGGGAACCTAATTAGTATGGGTAGGAATTTGGGCCCTGTAATTTACCCTTATATTTAATATACTTAAAAATAGAATTTTCTCCTGGTCATTCATTTTCCAGGGCAATATCAATATAGAAACAAGCTCATAATTCACTTACCAGGCATAATCCTATACTTAATTCAAGTGTGGCTTCAAGACAAAGTTAATCTTGTTCTATAGATCCAGAAATTACAGTAGTTGATCATATTTCAGATCTGTCTTAAAAGGTCTAATTATACTCTGCATTGCATATCCAGATGCTACACTCAAATCTGAATGTAGAAATCTGCACATTTAGACTCATAGTAGTGTACATTATAGTAGATTTATTGGTCCATACATTTTCCTTTTGTGCTAGAAATTAAATATGAAGACAACTTTTATTAATCCACTTAAATGTTTCTTTTTATATCTGGAAACTTATGCTTTAGACAATTTGGAAAGTCACTGCTTATTGGGGATGGAATCATAGCTAAAGAAGGGCATAAAACCTGCACTTGTTAACCTCTCAAATAGATCCATAAATGCAGATTCATACATGTGTCAAAAAAAATTGTGTATATATATTTTAATGATGGTCCAACCGATGATAATATTTTATTTCCAAACCCATAACCCAAGTAAGGTCACCATTCAACTATCAACATTGGCATCCTCATGTCTACCCTCTAAAATAGACATTTTCTCCATTCACCAAGGCCATACTAATTGTTGTTCAAAGCTTTAAATGATGGGTAGTCAAGCTTTTGACAAATAAACATATGCATACAGACATAAAAACCCCATCATGGCCCAGAACCATTGTTATCAAGAGTATAGTTATTCCATGATTATATAAATGAAAATGCAACCTATTGATATCCATAACTGAGCTTCTTAGAGCTAAAACAAAGGCAATATCTCATACCGCAAATTCATAACTAGAACTCCACAAAATCATGATAGAGGAATGGGTTACCAACAACGTTTTCCCAGGTCAGTTTAGGGTTTGAAAAGGTTATATGAGGGCATATAAAGATGGTCATTTTATGCTTATGTTCATGGCTATTTATAGTTGTGGTATTTGTTCATGATACTACAGGTCACCTTCACCCAAAAAGACACATGGAAACTCTTCGTCCTAGTTCAACCTTGACAGCATGGAGATCTTCGCACAAGAAGAATGCAATTCCACCCTTGGAAATGTTGGAGCAGAGTCTCAACAACTACTTGGATGGATCAAGAATTCCCACACTTCTTTCATATTTAGCTTGTGTTGGGATAGACCTAACTATGGTTGTTAGCTGGAAAAGAAAAGGGGTGGAGATATATGAACTTGATGTGTCATACAAGCACACCCACCTAAAATGAGATTGGATTGGCAAGATGTATATAAAATTGCTATCTTTTAGGGCTACTAGCCTTCATTGGTGAACAACATTAAGGGTAAAAACAATTGTTCTGGACCTATCATTTCATAGTAGTAGGTAACAATTGTCTTCATCTTGAGCAACAATAGGGACACACTCAATGTGGCAGCAAGTGTGACTTTTTCTGGGCTATTCTAGGTCCCCACATAGCTACCTACACTTAGTACATGGAAGGAGGAATCAACTGAGGTACCTTGGTGACCATTCTTTGTTGAACGCCCCAGCTCTTGAGGATTCTCGGGAGCTGTTTTTAAGACATATCCACTTGAAACTTGAAGGAAGAGCGCTCAGACCTTTGGAACTAAATGTCTTTTTGTGGAAGATCTACATCATCTTTTGCAGTATTTTCATGACTATTTTGCAAACCACCTGTAGCAGATTGTCTTTTCTAGCCAGCACTTGAAGCTCTCCTCTCTTTGTTTTTCTGTGTCATATTTCCAACGCCCATAATTGACATTTCCAGCCAGTATTTGAAGCATGATAAAGGCATGAAAGTCAAACATTCAATGTAAGAGGAGTGATCCACCTTCATAATATATGCTGCCAGATATCGAGGAGTGTTCAATGGCTATTTTTGTTTTCTTTGAGAGTGTCAAGCATAAAGAAGTTTAAAACAGTTATTGCTGCCAGATATCGAGGAGTGTTCAACTCATTATGTTGAACAGTTCCACCAACCAAACCATGCAAATTCTTGTGTAAAGCAGCAAGGAGAGTTTATCTTCAACTTTGTTTTTACTGCTTAACTTGTGTAGCCTTTCATCTCATGGGGATATCGATCTGCTATTCTTGGAATGAAGGTTATATGAACCTGGGGTTTTCATTGTTGTCATTAATCATTTCAATTCTTTGATCCTATTCTCCATTCAATCTAGACCATGTCTAACGAAGGATCAAGTTGGGGCTCGATTTTCTCTACTTTGCAATCACCATCATAAATGAGGACCTCATGAAGACCGTATATTTCTTTGAGTGCATACCTAAAAGTCATCAACATCATCAATCTACTAAAAATTTGTCTTTCTTAGTTTGCTACAATGTGGTTTGAATCATTATCAATCTTATATGGAAATTTTTTCTTACTACTTACTAGTGATATATACACTTTTAAGTTTGTTGTATTTGTCATTGTGTGAGGCCTTACTCTATACAACATTTTTTGTTTTGTTTATGTATTCGTTGCCCATTCTAGTGTAGAATTTATGAAACTATGTTGAGGTTTGGCTGAGGAAGAAAAACCATATTCATATTTCACTATTGTTAATTCAAGAATAAAACAACAAGCCTTCTTTAGCATGGACCTTATACAAGCAAATAAAATTTTATTTTTGGGGGATTTTTATCAGCAACCTTGTCTTAGTTCCAGGCTTTTTGATCTTCGAGTACATCGCCTTTATAGTATTGAACAAATAATGAATCTAGTTCTTGGAGATCATGTAGAATTTATATTTTAACCCTCTTTAGTGATACTCTATAGTGCATAACCCAACAATCCAGAGAAGATTCTCTCCATTGTATCTTGAGCATGCCCATAATACATTAATTTTGGATGCCTCTTAGTTGCAATAATAATACTGTTCAACATAATACATTAATTTTGGATGCCTCTTAGTTGCAATAATAATACTGTTCAAACAGTTGAAGAAGGATATAAAAGAGTTAAAATATAAAATATTAAGCCTCACAGGCATACTAGTTTTGTTTGTCTCTCTATTGAGTCAACAAGATTATCAACCTGTGGATGTTTTTTCTTTATACTTGAGCACTTCTGGCAAACAAGTATCTGCATATTAAGTGTCATTTGAATGAAGACTTGAACAAGAGTGAGTTTGCACTCTTGGCGGTTGATGGCATTGCATGTAGAATGCAATGGTGATGTCAAAACAAAGTTATAAGACCACAAACTTATTGTCATTATGTTTTACAGTGAAGACAACAAACTTGTGATGATCACACATGTTTGTCACCTAAAGATTCTAAGTTTACCACCAGTTGTAGCATGTAAACTTGTGTATAAATCTGGGCAGTTTGTGACCTTAAAGACAATGATCCAACGATTGCATGTAGTTCATTTCATAATGTAAATTTGAGACTAGTGAGCAGTGAGTTATTTCATCATCATTTGTATAGTTTAGAATTGTGTTTAGAACAAGTTACTCTCATCAAAAACCAGAGATCAAAAGAGCTATGAAAGGTTTACTAGACAACTAAATATTCCAAATGCTAAAAACTATTATTAAGTAGTTTGTGTACTGTGTAAATTGTGTAACAACGGTGATTTTATTTATTTTTATTTTAGTAGTAATTTGATCAAAAGAGCTATGAAAGGTTTACTAGACAACTAAATATTCCAAATGCTAAAAACTATTATTAAGTAGTTTGTGTCCGTGTAAATTGTGTAACAACGGTGATTTTATTTATTTTTATTTTAGTAGTAATTTGCATGTTGAGTTTTTATACATAGCTTTACATTTTTGTTTTGCATCACATTTATTTTTCTTATTTCACAAGGGCTTGGATTAGACTAACATTTGTTATTACCTTTTGTAGTGATGGTGATTGTCATAGGCTTGTCAAATTTGGTTGCGACATTTTTTGTGATATTGAACAATGTAAGTGCCACATTTTCCTGAAATTTTGCATTTTTTTTGAAAGGTCTATGTGGTATCATTAACATAAAAATCATTACAATGAAAAAAAAATATTCCATGTTCGTTTTGACCTTTCATTGTTTTAAAAGACATTCACATTTCAGATGCTACTTATTTTCTTTTTTTTGTGATTACAAGAAACCAATGATTTTCAAAAGCTCGCAAAATTGTCATATGTTGATACCTAGATTATTGGATTAAACCTTCTACCTACTAAAGAATAATATGCAAACTAATAACCCTTAAGCAGCAAGATTGGTTTATGACTCCAATTTCAAAATATATATATATATATATATATATATATATATATATATATATATATAACTCTGAGAAACTAAAATCCTCCCTTGAGAGGTCACAAAAGAAAATTTTAGTCCAAATTAGGATTACGGGGGTAGGAATCCAAAAAAAAACCCGTTATCACTTTTCACTCAAAAATTAGTGGTTGACTGATTAGGATACTTAAAATCCTCCAATTCAAGTGCTCTTACGACATAAGGTAGGGAGATAATCGTGAAGGGGTGAGTATCGTGGTCCAGTTGTTCCGTGCGTTCTTTCTTGAGCCACCCAACTCTTGTGAAGTTACTCGGCCTGTGACCGATTTCTTAGGTTGAGAGTCCCCTATTGCACTTGAAAAAGGTAACCTAGAGGCCAAAATCTAGGATTTTCTACACATGTGGCAGTTGTGGGCTGCAATTACACCTTGTTCAAATTTTGAATGGCTATTGGGAAATATTGCTAGTCCTTTCGGGATATGTAGCCTCTACCCCTCATTATAACTGATATTTCATACCTTCACTAGCCTCTCTTCCAGTCGGTTCATGACCCATTGTTGAGAGCTATTGGAAGGCCCAGTGACCGTGAGAGGAAGGGCGTTAAGTCTTTAGGGCACATGTTTTAAATTGTATTCCCCTACGCGGAAAATATCCCAACTTGCTCAAACATTTTACCTTAAGATGATAAATGGGGAAAACTTTTGTACCCAATATCCCATTCCATGTGTAATATTACCCATAATTCAAAATACAAAATAATGTTGCAATAGTTATTGTGGCATTGTAATGATTGTATAAAAGAAATCTGAAATATACTACTTTTTAACCAGTATGCAAGAAAATATCCCCACAAGTTTTTGAGAAAATGGACTTTGCTTTGCATGCATAATAGTTTGTCGATTTATTGTTAGTTTTTTTTAATCTAGATATCAGTACTTTGTTGAATGTAATGAAAGTTGTATGGGTTGGGCCGTAGTGAAATTGGATAATACGAATAACCTTTATTTTTTATATATATTTTTAAAGTTCATCTTAAAATCCCAAGAATTCTTAGTTTGCATCCTTCAAAATAGTTAATTCTCTTATACCAAATCTGATTTATTTTACTTCAACAATTTATTTAAAACCCAAAAATTATAGAAATCAACACTCTCTCCTAGCAAAAAAAGGTTTCTCCACCACCCCCAGTGTGTCCTTGAAGAAAAAAAAAATCCCTTTCACTAGAGGCTTGGCGAGAATGTATGTTATCTGCTCCCCTGTGGATATGTATTGTAATCTCACAACACCTCTCTGGAACTGTCTATGATGAAGTAGTATCTTATCTCTATATGCTTTGACCTATCATGAAACATTAGATTTTCCGAAACCTTGATACAATTTTGGTTATCACAGTGGATCATCATAGGCCCCATCTCAAGAACAAATAACTTTGTAAGCATCTTGTGAAGCCAAATGGCCTCAAAACTCGCCAGAATCAATGCCATGTACTCAACCTCTACTGAGGTAAATGCAATTGAGTGTTTCTTCGTGCTTAACCATGAGACCATTGATGACCCCAAGCTAAAACAACATCCAAAAGTACTCTTCCTGTCCATTGCATTCTCTCCCCAGTGCGAATTTTTGTACCACTACAACTGCACTCCACCAACTCTGATATATCTTAGTCCAAAGTCAATTGTACCACAAAGATACATCAACACATGCTTTGTTTCCACCCAATGAACCCTCCTCTGCTCCACCATGAACTCGTTGAGTGTATTCACTGCAAAGAAAATATTTGGCCTAGTGTTCACTAGATACATCAAGGACCCGATCAACTTCCTGTACAAAGTGGGATCTACTAACTCATCCTAAGAAAAATTAAGCTTTCTTAAGTTAATGATCATAGGTGTAGACATCAATCTACAATCCTCCATCCTGAATTTCTTCAAGATCTCAACTACATACTTGCCCTGCCCAAGCACTTAACTTTGCTCATGACATGAAAAGGACTTAACTTTGCTCATGTCAATCTTCCTTTGTGAATATTATCCTTCACTCCGGTTCTACTTGGATTTAGCCCTTCCCTTCTTTGCTTTTCCATATAGAGCAAGATTCTCATCATCTCCACTTTTGCGTTGTCCACCAGTTATAGATTCCTCCCAAATCTCCTTTTCGGTGAAATAATCCCACAATCTGGCCCAGTCAGGAAGCTTGTCTCTGGAAAGGATACCTATCACAAATTTACCTCACTGCTTGGTACAACCCTTCAGTGCTAATTTTATAAGTTCCATCTCATCCACGAATTCCCCAACAGCGGACAGTTCATCACGAACTTGTTGAATTCTTGTGAAGTATGAGGCTATAGTTTCAGATCTATTTGTCTTAATACTGCTGAGCTATAGAAATCAATAAAAAGGAACTTATCCTTGAGTGGCATGCCATTTAATCCATTTACTCACCTCAATTGGAACATTTGCCAATATTTGTTTATACAATTCTGTAAAAGAAATGGATCGTTACCTTTGTCATTCACAATGATCTACTTTGTCTTGTAGTAGTCCATGTATGGTAGCAATAATAATAACACCAAAAACAAAAAATTACCACCACCATTCCACATTGACACCTTCTTACAATAATAGAAACAAGAGCTTCTTATAAAACATACAAGTGAGGATCTCATGGTGGATCACGTCAATGCCAAGGCAATGCTTAATATTCAATGATAAGGTTTGTTGGTGAAGCTTATGGATCATCAAATATTTTTTTTCAAATGTGCTTCTTAACTTCTATTAAATATACAATATGGGCCTTAGGTCATTATTGAGGATGAAAGAGTATTATAATTATGATATTCACCAAGGTTCCTTTCTTGCTAATTAGGAAAATAGAGCACTGGGAATCTCATATCATAGAGCTTAGAGGTCATGATTATGCCAAAGTAGGGGCCAAGATGACAGAATTAGAAGGGAACAAAGTTGATGTGTCCAGTGCCACCAATAAGGGCTTGGTTATAGATACTTTAGGGCTACACAAATTCTCGCCAACATCAAAGAGCTATTCAATAAGCCCCCCGGGGAGAATAACTAGAGGAGGTCTATGTATGAGATAATTTACAAGTGAATTGATGCCAGCTATTATGGCTACACGAATGATGAGGATGGTATCTTGGAGAAATTTGAGTGGCTCGCAGAGGAGGAAATGTAAGCCAGAGTGTTGATGGAGTGGCATATGATTGATCCCATGCGCTAAATTATGATAAGTACTGAAGGGTGACCTCTATTTTTTCCTCTGCATTAAAGCAAAACATCTGCAAAATTTAATTGTGGAGGTTTGAATTTGAAGAGTGTCAATTAATTTTTTTTTGTTCTAGCCTCCCACTCACATACAAAGCTATAAGTTTCGATCAGTTGCTCCTACTCCTACACTTGTTTCCATCATCTCTAATTCACATACAATTATTTTTAGGCACATATATATAGATTAAATAAAATGAAATTATAAAACTTACACATATATAACCATTTTGTATTTATCAAAAACTGAAATTAATTTATGTTTGCAAAAAAATGTGGTAAAATAATCGGTGTGCCTTTGATAAACAAGACGCATCATTCATGGTGCGCATTATCAGAAAGAAAGAACCATTCATGGTGCTCTATATTATTTGTTGCACCAATGCTACATTCTTTCTTAAACGCATTGATATGTGTTGGTAAGGTGCAACAGTAAGTTCGATGATTCATGTTCACAATTTCACGATGCTCCATGTTGTATGGCGCATCGGTGAAACGTTAATAATTATACAAACCGGTACATTAATTATTATATGTGCATTTCATTTAATTTTCAACCAATGGTATCTTTGTGAAGATAATGCCTCTTCTAAGACAAAGGCACTAGTAATGCACAACCCCATCTCAGTGACGTTCTCAGTGCTTAGTGTTTAGTGGTGCATTGTGTAGTTTTAAACGCACCGCTAGCAGTGCTTCCTGCTAATTCATAGGGCACACCATGTGTGGTGCTTTCTATAAATTCACAAGATGCATCACGGTCGAGGATGAGTCGAACATGCAAAGTGTACCATGCATAATTTAAAAAAAAATTAAAAAATGTCAAATTTAAGGCCAATTTTAATTCTAATCAGTTGAAAATTAAAATAAGGAAGTAACAAAAAATTTGCCTAGTCTCTTCTCACCCGAGGAGGCATGGTTGGCCTAAATGAAATTTTCAAAATTTTCCAAAATTGGAAAATGTATGAAATCTACAAGGGCACTAAGAAAGAAACATTGTAGAGCATTGCAAATGGGGCAGACATAGAAGGAAGGTGAGCACCAGTGCTTGTGTCAAAGGTTGGAAGCATAGAAGGAAATGTGATAATGAAGTCTGATTTGGTAATTTTTTTATTTTATTTTACCCTTTCATGATGAAACCGAAAGTAAGATGCATCAGAGCATTCTTTGTACCTGAATGCACTAGTATGCTTGTTTTATTTTACCCTAAATTGGTGCGCCATATATAGGGACACATCAATGCACTTTTGTATCGGTAATGCACTGTATGGATTTTTGGGTATATATTAAAAACACTCGAGGCTATAGTACTATTAAGGACATTGTAATTGTTGTCTGGTGCACCATTATGGTAGACACATCGAGGTTGTAGGGGTTTTTAAGCACACCGTGGAAGGTTTATGGTTTTTTAAATTAAATTTTTTTATTGAATAACTAATTTTTTTAACCCAATCTAGTGTTTTTGTTATACCCGCACAAGTCTACTAATGTTATCATGGAGCACCATGATGCATTTTATTTTTTATAAAATAAAAAAATAATATTTTAACATTTTGTTTTAATGCGGATATTGGTGCACTTTATTTGTTAAGAACCAGGGAGTCATGTTTGTAAGAGCATTGGTGTTTTCTATTGATTGAGGCACATTGGTGTTAAAAACCTCCACAAAAACCTTTGATTTCCCGCCTCCATTATAAACATATAAGGGATAAATTTTTCAGGGAGGCTGTGTAAAAACCTCCACTACAAGGTGTGGTGTTTTCCTTGTAGTGAGGGCTCTTACAACCACATGAAGTTCCTATGTCCAAATGGGAAATCATTTCTATGGGTTTTGTTGTGGGATTTCCACTCACGTCACAAAGGCACAATTCCATTTTGGTTGTAGTTGATAAACTCACCAAAAGCGCACATTTCATTCATATTGAAGACACTTATGATGTCATTGATGTAGTGAGAGTGTTTATAAGTGAAGTTATTCTTCTTCATGGGTTACCCAAGAAGATCATTTCAGATAGAGACTCTCGGTTTACATTCAAGTTTTGGAAAAGTTTGCAATCAGTGTTGAGGACTTAGTTGAGCTTGAGCACAACATAGCATCGTAAAACAGATGGGTAGACAAAAAGAGGGAATCAGGTTATGGAAGACATTCTTAGGATGTATGTTATCCATAACCCAACCCATTGGGATAAGTACCTACTTTTGGTGGAGTTTTATTACAATAACAAATACCATAGCTCAATTGGGATGCCTCCTTATCAAGCTTTTATGGAAGGCCATGCAGGACACCATTGAGTTGGGACAAGTTAGAGGACCAAGTGATAGTAGGGATAGAATTGATTCAAGAAATGGAGGAATAGGTGATTCAAATTAGGCAGCGCTTAAAGAAAGCATAGGAGAAACAAAAAATTTATGTCGATGCACATGGGACTGACTGAAGTTATAAAGTAAGAGATCAAGTTTTATTTGTATCAGGCCTAATAAGGGTACTATTCAATTTGGGAAGGGGACAAAGTCGTCACCTCAATTTATAGGGTCGTTTAAAATTTGGGAAAGAATTGGACTAATTGCCTATCATATTGTATTGTCATCCCACTTACATAAAAATCATGATGTTTTCAATGTATCTATATTATGGAATTATGTTTCTAATGAATCTCATAAACTTAACTGGATGGAATTGTAGGTCTTAGACGTGGGAACCATTTTGGTCGAGAACCATTACTCATATTGGACCATAGGGTATAATAGCCTACACATTACTTGGTGGACCAGGTTAAGGTCTAGTGGGACAAGTATAGACCAAGATCTATTACCTAGGAAGACGCAGAGACCATCCATCGAGATCATCCCACACTTTGTTTCACCATAACTTCATGACAAAGTTTCCCAAAGGGTGGGTGTATGTAACACCCCATTTTGACTTAGGTAGCTAAGCTACATAATGACCTATTCGTATTTCCTTTCTTATTGTCTATGGAACACTATTAGAACAATGCCATTTTAGTATATGGACATGTGGACCTACACATATGTGAATATTATGAATAGTTATTGCTTATGTGATTAATGATGGATGGTGTGTGATTTACTTCTAGCATGCAAGTTTTAAATAAAAGATTTTGGTACATGGATATCTGTTTGAATGACATATTTAAAAGAATTAGTAAGTACCATGCACATGATAAATAACTAGTTAGTTTACATTGTTCATCAATGAGTAACATGACAATCACATATCAATAGTTTTATGGTTATGGACGATCTTGTGTTGTAAACTAACCTACAACTTGAATGGCCTTTGTGGTATCCAAATAAGTGTGATACTAAAGTGACAAATGTTGTGGACATCGAATGAGAAATGGTACACTAGGAAGCATTATTATGTTATTTATTCATTGGTTCAATGCATTATATGATATTTGGGAAAGCACATGTTTTATAGGAAGCATGGTTTCTAAAACTAGATATTCAATGAAAAAACTATAAGAACAACAATAGTGTTATAGTATGGTCAATGATAGGGTGTTGACCCTAGTTCTATCAAGAGGGGTGGAGGTATTGTCCATTTTTCATCCTCCGAAACTTGTAGTCGTGGGAGCGACGTATTAAGAAACGCTCCCTAAATGTATGATGGAAACTACCAGTTGCTTGTTGGGTAAGCTTGGTCAAAGTAGTTGACACCTCTGCTTAAATGTTCTATCTAGAATTAGGCCAATACAGTTTATACTCCAAGATAGTCCAACAAAGGAAAGGGTAGGATGTGGAGGATGGAAGTAGGTTAGGGGTGAAGGGTGATTTCATGTAGTTGAGAGTTTTTTCGAGAATTAGAAATGTAAACTTAGGGCCTTGCTTAGTCTCTTTTGTGTATTAAATGCTTACTTGATGCAGTTATGATGATCTTGGTGTAATGTTCAATTTTAAATTGTTTTGATAGATGAATTATTTTTATTTTGTTAGTATATATTATTGATTGATGCATTATGGGATTTTTGTGAGCATACAAGAATTATGCATTAGATGTGATGGTTTTTATCATTATTACACACATGAGCTATATATGCGCTAGCTACGCATACATACCTTGCATGTGTACTCTAGTGTTATTACGATATATTCTAGTTAATTGAATATTATTATTTATGGTAGGTGTGTGAGATGTTTGTAGTATAATTGAAATTAAAATATTTTTATGTTACTTATTAAATTATTTGATTTATTGGGGATTTATTATATTATTTTGCTAAATGAGAAAATCTTATTTCTTTAAATTGAATTGCATTTAGTAATATAGATATCATGCCAAGGACTAAATCTACCAAACTTAAATTGACCTACCCAACATAAATTTGATTTAATGAAGTAGATAGCAAGTCAAGGAATAAATCTTAGATATTTACGAGGGTGTAATATTCCTAAACAATGCTGTCACAATTTAATTTCTTATTGATGTAATATTTATTTTTATGTTTCCCAAGTGAATACTTTCGTCAAACACTTAGGTTGTAGCTTCCTGGTGACTATCAAAATATTTTTAGTTTGCTGTGTGACCCTTATTTGGTTTCATGCAGTGTTATCATTCATTCTCCACAGAGTTTACATATAAAAAAACACCCCACATTAAAACAACATTATATCTAGTCATCATATTAAACCTCAACAATGGAAACTAATATATTAAATTCGACATAGATATCCTCTTTATTTAAAGCATACAAAATAGTTTCAGAACTAATAATAACTCACAGCTTTGACTTGATTCCAGTCTGTAAATGGGTTGTCCCTTACTACAAGAATAAATCTACTAGAATTGACCCAACTAATCCCCTTTTTGTTGTCTAAACTCCTCCCACAGAGAAATGTTTCTTCTGCAACCAAAATTCCATTTGAGGAGAGGGATATCAATCCAAACCAACGAGAATACAATGGGAACTTGTCACACAAATGAAGGTAATGCTTCCAGGAACAAAGTTCATTCTTCTCACTTAGAGAGTCTCCCTTCTACCATAGAAAATGCGCCTAGATCTGAGATGTGAATCAACCTTTAAGCTACAGTTTTTTTTTTTTTTTTGTGCCTAGAGATATGCCCAATTCAGAGGAATGGTGCCCACTTCGGAAGAATATAGAGATCAACAATGAGGATCTTGATTCCCCACTTCAAAATACTCATCTCCTACTCAATAAATTCACCCAAGCAATGGGAGAGTGCCCAACACACTAGAGATGGCGCCCACAACTGTAAACTCAACCAAAAAGAACCCAGAAATCGAATTTAAGAATGATGCTTACTTAGTAATGCAACTTAATGTTGAAATTTGAGTGATTCCAACCCCCAACCAACTAGGGTGTATCGTTGCAACACCGAAACCAGTAAGCAATGAAGGGTTTCCCAAACCCCAGACTCTTCGACATGAGCTCTCCATTTTTTTTTCTCAAATGAGTAAATTCCAGAATTGATGATAGACTCATCCTATCCCCTTTTTTTTATACTTCTAACTTGAGATTTTCTTTCCTTCTCTTATGAATGTGAGATAATATCCCCACTTGAATTTTTTTGTCATTCTTCATGTTCCCTTGATTATTTTCCGCCCTATCCCACGAGAAATCAATTAGGCTAGCGGAATTCTCTATTAGAGAGATCAGGCAGATGGGGACATTACAGTTCTCCCCACCCAAGATTTCTTTCTCTCAAGAAATTTTAATCTCGGATGCTAGAGTACATGTTCTCCTTCCCATGTAACGTCCTCGATAGGAAAATCCTTCCATTTGACAAGGTACTCCCCGATAGTTTGGTTCCTTAGCTTTCGCTCCCTGGTCTCCAAAATATCCTCAAGAAGAAAAATCAATTGCCCCTCTTAATCTAGTGGTGGTAACTCAGTAGAGATAGCGATATGATGTCCCAATGCCTTCTTGAGACATGAAACATGGAATAAATTATGTATTTTTCATCCCTCTAGAAGCTCTATCTTGTATGCCACCTATCCTATGCAACTAGAAATCTAGTAGGGTCCATAGAATCTGGGTTTCAATTTTTATGCCCCCTTCATCTTAAGTGACAAATGCCTATAGGGATGCAGACGTAGGTAAACAAAGTCCTTGACCTCAAAGATATGTTCCACCTGATTCATGTCTGCATAGACCTTCTATTGATTCTGATCCATCTGCATATTTTTCTTAAGGGTTTGTAGAATATCCTGACTCTCCTGAACCCAATCTTTAGATTTAGGTGCTCTTTTGTCTCCAAACACCTGATCCACAAATGTAGGCGCATCATATGCATACAAATCTTGGAAGGTTGTCATCCCAATCGACATGTGATAGGTTGTATTGTAGCAGTGCTCTCCCAAGTGTATCCACTTTATCCAGGCTTTATGCTGGCCTGACACATAATTCCTCAGATATCCTTCAAGCCATTTATTCAAAATCTCGGTCTACCCATTCGTCTGAGGATGGTATCTCTTGCTAGGTGTTAGTTCTATCCCAACTAACCTAAAAATATCTTGCCAAAATCCTCCCATAAACCTTTTATCTCTGTCGTTGACAATAGTTTTTGGAAACCCATGCAATCAAAATACCTCTCTGAAGAACAAATATGCTACCTGTGCTGCAAAATATTTGGAGGGTATGGCAAAAAACTGTGAAAACTTCGTGAGCCTATCGACCACCACATAAATACAATATTTTCCCTGCACCTAGGGAAACCCTGTGATGAAGTCCATAGAGATGCTTTCCCATTTTTGTTATAGGATGGGAAGTGGATGAAGTAATCCAACCGATTGATTATGCTCCTCTTTGTTTTGTTGGCATACTTTGCATTCCCTCACGAATCTCAACACATCCATCTTGAGGCCTTTCCACGTAAATATTTCCCTAACCTACCTGTAGGTTTTCAAGTACCCAAGGTGTCCCTCCAAAGGTGAATTGTGTGTTGCCTGCATGATTTTGTCCTTCACCTAAGATTCTGGTACTAAATAGATCTTATCTTTGTAATAAATTATTTCATCCATAACTCGGTACTGATCTTCCTGGATCTGACCGTCTAGGATCTCACCGGAAAATCTATCCTTGGAGTATTCTACCAATAGGAGATCTTTCCAATCAAATGAAATATTAATGAGGGAGAGAGTGGATTGTACTCTAGAAAGGGCATTAACCACCACATTTTTATTTCCCTTCACGTATTCAATCTCGAAATCATATGCTTGAATTTAATTGATCCACTTATATTGCCTCTCACTCAATTATTTTTGCTCCATGAGGAACCTCAAGTTGTTATGATATGTCTTCACTTTGAACCTGTTCCCCACCAAGTGTTGTATGAATTTGGCCAATGCATGCATAATGGCCAAAATATCCTTGTCATATATTGAATAATCTCGCTCATACTCCCTAAGTTTGTGGCTCTCAAAATCAATGGGATGATTATGTTGCATCAACACGGCTCCTGTCCCTATCCCTAGAGCATCACACTCAAGCACAAATGGATGAGTGAAGTTTGGTAAGGCTAACACATGGCATGAACTCATTACTTGTTTCATTTTCTCAAATGTCTTATGCGCCTAATCTATCCAAATGAAATCTCCTTTATTAGTGAGATCTGTAAGAGGTGTCATCAACTGTGAGAACCCCTTAACAAATTTCCTGTAATACGTGCATATCTCTAGGAAGTTTTTTAGTTATGTCAAATTTTTTGGGGTAGGCCACTCTATAATTTCCCTGATTTTCTCCTGGTGGACCTGGACATCATTTTCCCTGATAAAATGCCCCAATGTTAAGTACCTATAAGGTAGCTAGAGAGGTAGTGGGGGGGCCCAGAGGGCCCATAGTGATAATAGTGGAGGTCATTCAATGTAAGGTGGACTAGGTCCACTATATTATTAAATAAGGCCCACTATGGTAGTTAGATATAATAAATGGGTAATTAGATATAATAAATGTAAGAGGACTTCTTAGAAGGTTCTACTTCTAGAAGATTCCTCCTCTAGAATGTTATTAGGTGATGGTAGCACTATATAAAGGGGTTCAAGCAATGTAATGAGATATGAAGAGAAATAGTGTATTTGGAGTGGTAGCTCAATAGGAGGATGCCCCCTCGAAGAGGCAAGTGAACAAGAGAGGATCCCTTCCATAATAGGATCCATTGTACGATGTTGCCCTACCTCAAGGGTTTTCTCTATATTATTGTGTTCATGTTATGGTGAATGTTTTATGGTTTATTCTTGGTTATTTTTGAAGTATATTTGCAAATATGTTATAGGTACTTAACACCCAAGTAAATCATCTTAGTCATTCCAAACTCACATTTGTACTCTTTTGCGTAGAGTTGTTGTTCCTCCAAAATCCCCAATACCTCATCCAAATGCCTGAGATGATCCTCCCAAGTCCTACTATAATGAGAATATCATCAAAGAAGACCAACAAAAATGTCATCAACTGCTTATTGAACACATGATTCATGCAGGACTGGAATGTAGTAGGGGCGTTGGTTAGCCCAAACATCATAACCAGGAACTCATAATGCCCATAATGGCATCAGAATGCAGTCTTCTGAATGCCCTGCTCTTGAACTCAAATCTGGTGGTACCCTGAATGAAGATCAATATTCGTGAAATATTTTTCTCCCCTCAACTCATCCATCTGTTAGGATATTTAGACACCTAGGAGTTAGTTAAGATCCACTTGGTCTAATGCATCATTAGGTAAAAGTGTGTTTATTAGTGTGTTATTTAGTATGCATTTGTAGTTAGGAAATCTGACGATCACGATATGTTCTCGACATAGAGTGATCTGACGGTTCATATTCTCCTCGATATTAATGGCCATCGATCTGTGGCTTAACACCCGATTGGTCCATGATCTCTATTTAAAGAGAATGGAGGTTCGTTTTTCGATGATCGATTGTGAGAAACTCTCTTGTAAATTCTCTCTGTAATATTTTTCTTTTGCATTAATAAATTGCTCCAAGTGGCCACGTTGGCTATGGTCGTGGATGTTTCCCCATAGGGGTTTTACCATGTCAAAACATCATCGTGTTGATATTTGATCTGGTTGTGTGAGTGTTTATTGAAGGTGTTCATCCTCTGTTGCAATACCTATGTTTTCGAACATGGTATTGGAGCCTGTTTGAAGACCCGCTCCTGTTGTAGATCGAGATCGTGAAGTCGAGTTGCCTCATCTCCATTTTCTTCCATTTTCGTACATTTCTAGGATGATAGGACTGTTCCATTCTATCCAGAGCGCTCGTTTCATTCAGGAATTCTTTTCGTTTCACTCAAAAAGGTTTATGTTTTCCCAAGATATGGTCATTTCAGTTAGATTTGAAGGTATAAATCCTTAATACGCCCTTTAAAAAAAAATGCAAAGTATTATTTCAGTTTTACATTGTTTGTTTCCAGGTTGCTACTCTTTTAGATCTGCATATGCTCTTTGCCCCGTGCCCTATGCGATCTCGACAAATCATAAACAAAAAGGAAAAGGTGCATTTTTCGGGTAAGTTAATTGAGATCTAACCGAGATCTAACCCTTGTTGTCATCGAGAAGCGAAAATATTTTTTTGTGTGAAAAGAGTTGTTTTTTAACAAAAACAATAACAATCCTTCTGCTAAACAATACAATATGTTTTTCTAGCCCATTTGGTTAAAAAATTCCTTATTAAGTAAGAGGTCTTGAGTTCAAGTCTCTTTTTCTGTTACTTTTTTTGAAAAAGTTCATGCTCCATTGTAAAGTGTATTTCACTTCAAGTATAAAAGTGAATCACTATAAGTAGCTTTAATATTTTATTTTAGAGTTATTTACTTTGCATGCAACTTTTCTTTTATAAAGTAACTTCATTGTAAAAGTGATCCCCACTTCTTTTTATAAAAGTGGGTCACTTCATAAAGCAACTTACACCATCACATGGTCCTTTGGTTACCATTAATATCTTTTTTTTAAATGGCATAACTTTCACATCCGAAGTCTGTTTTCAGTGTCGTTTTTCTTTTAACCGCCTAATTTTTTTAGATTTTTCCATCCAGATCATCGGTTTTAGTTTTAAAATCCATATTATTACACATTTAATATGGATTCTTCAAGTAATATTTTGTTTATCAGCACCAACTACTTCCAATGGAAATCTCATATGGAGGATTTATTGAGAAGTAAAGGCTTGTACCAGATTACCTTGGGAAAAGAAACAGAACCTATTGATGCTGATAAGAAAGTCAAATGGGATAATAGGAATGATGAAGCATGTGGACTAATCAAAATTTCCATCTCTCCCAATTTAAGGTTCCACCTTCAACAAATTGATAAACCTAAAGAAGCTTGGGAAAAGATTGAATCTATGTTTGGTAAACACAATATTATTCGAGCATAACAATTAGAAAATCAAGTACTGGATTTAAGTCCAAGTGATTTTTATTGCATTGAAAACTATCTATCTAAGTTTAAAATGTTGATTATTTGGGTTGGTTGTCATTGATGTCAACCCTTGAAGAAATTCTGGTAGCAAATTCCGGTAACACAAAGGTTTGGGTAATGGACCCAAGGTTGTTTTATGGATAATGGTATGAGTTTTGATATATTTGCAGGTATGACTATTCCATATGTATTTTACATGTCATGCCATTTCCGGTGGTATGTGGAACGTCATATAACTCCTCACGGTTAGAGAGTTATGGCCATGTGAAGTTGGAGAAAGGTTTGGGTAATGGAACCAAGTTTGTTTGATGGATAATGGTATGAGTTTTGATATATTTGAAGGTAAGAATATTATATATGGATATTACATGTCATTCCATTTCCGGTGGTATATGTAACATCACATAACTCCTCACGGTTAGAGAGTTATGGCCATGTGAAGTTGGAGAACCCTCATGAGTCATCTAGAAGCTCCAAAAGCTCAAAGTAGTCAAAGTGGTTTAAGAGATTTTGGAAGATAAATAATAAAGTGAAGTGATGAGTGTACTATAAGTCAAAGTGAATACAAAAGAAATTATTTAAATGATAAAGTTAGTGGAGAAATTACTAAGTGGGCAAGTGGTTAGAAGTGGGTTAGCCCTAAAATAAGGAAAGTGGTTTAAGATGGTTAGAAGGTAACCCCTTGAGGTAAAGTGAAGTGATAAGTGTACTATAAGTCAAAGTGGATATAAAATAAATTATTTAAATAATAAAGTTAATGGAGAAATTACTAATTGGACAAGTGGTTAGAAGTGGGTTAACCCTAAAATAAGGAAAGTGGGTTAAGATGGTTAAAAAGTAAGCCCTTGAGGAAGCTACATGAAAGTATAAATAAGAGGCAAGGCTCTCTCATTTTAATCACACTTGATCATATTGAATATATACAAGTGACTAAGGTAACCAAAGGATATCTAAGCCGAATTTCAGAGGGAAGGTGAAGTAAAGAAGACCGAAATTCAAGAGAGAGTAAATTATTTTGATGATGCTTTCTAAGGTATGTTATTTACAGGTCATCTCACCATTTTCGCAATAAATTGTTTTCTAGAATGATTCAGACTGTGAAATTGGGAGGTCATTGAAAAAACATATCCAAGTAGTTGTCATACAAATTTCATCTTGTGGGTCATTGTATTTTTGGAGTTACACGCCGTCAAAAATAGGGTTTGTGGCTAGTCCTGAAACTAGTCTAAAACAGATGTTTCAGGTAAAAACGTCATAAATTCTTCATAATAGATCCAAATTAAGTAAGACCAAATTTATTGGTTATATTACAGTGTGTAGTATTCTGTGTACAATTTTCAGATCCATACAACAAATATTTTGTGTGGGGCACACTCTACAAGTTCGCTCTCTAGAATAAGCCAGAATTCAACAAGGTATGTCATTTTTTCTATAACTCATTTTCTGAGAGGTTCCAAGTAGTGAAAACTAGAGGAATTGCATAAAAGACACTGACAAAATTGTGTACCATTTTCATATCTTTATTCATTACAGGTACATAGATATGATTATTGCAAGTTAGGGTTTTTGACTAATCTAAAATTAGTCATGTGAGACTAAAGTAAAGTTTGATAAAATGTTAGTCTCTTATTGTTAAAGTTAAGGAAGGTTTTTAGGTATGTGATCATATACACTAGGTCTATTACAGAGTTACAAATCAGATTTTGATGATGAAATTGATGAGGGATTTTGATTGAGGTATGTTATAGATAGAGGTTGTATAACAATGAGGTTGTGGCACATGGTTTGATGTAATGGTTTATGGTATTTGGTTATGGATAGTGTGATGTATTTCTAGATAACTTTTGATCATTATATTGGTATATGTATTTGGTATATGGTTGAGGTACATGTTGGGTACATGGTTGAGAAAATTAGTTAATGAGTTGGCACATACATGAGGTCTATAGTTGATGATGTTGGTACATCTTGATGAGTCATAGTTTATGTGTATTTGATGCATGATTGGTACATATTTGGTGCATGGTTGATGCACTCATTGATGGTACAGGTTGAGGTACATGTTGGTGCATGGTTGATGCACTTGTTTATGGTCCAGGTTGATTACAGGTTGTTTGGTATAGGTTGGTGCATGGTTGATACACTTGTTTATGGTATAGGTTGATTACAGGTTGAGGTACAGGTTTATGCATGGTTGATGCATAGTTCAAGTTATTGTTATAGGTTGGTTGGCTACAGGTCAGTGGTACAGTTTGTTACAATGGTATATCTCATAGTGATAGTGTGACATTGGTTCCATCATTCTACTTCTACGTCAGGGTGGTTGGACGGGGCAAGGACAGGTGGTTGTAGCCACATTTCGGTTGTAGCTGGAGAACATAGGGGGTTGTAGCCTCCTTTTGGTTGTAGCCAGAGAATTGGGGAGTTGGAGATTCCCTTGGGTTGTAGCCTGAGAAACTAGGGGGTTGGAGCCTCCTTCCAGTTGCAACTGGAAAACAAAGGAAGTTAGTGCTTCCAATGAATCTAGTTCTTAAAGACATATAAGAAAAAACATTTTGTGGTTTTCTCCCGCTTTGGGTTTCCATGTAAAACACTGGTGTACTGTGTATGCGTGTGATTTCTCATTTGTTCATTGTTTATTTACTCTGCAACTATTGGATGATAATGCTACATTGATATAACACTTGCATTTTATGATGAAAAATGATTAAATTGCTCTATTACTGATTCACCCCCCCTTTCAGTAATCCAACATAAAACACTCAGAATTTTATGTGAAGAATGTAATATGAAGATGGATGAAGATCGTTGCATCTATATTATTATTTCTAAGATAGGTAGTGCATATTATGTGTTTGTATCTACCTTTTATGCCATGAAAGCGGCTCTAGGGACAACTTATCAAAAACCCAATCTTGAGTCCTTTTGTGATGCTTTGATTAGAGAGAAAGATAATCTTGTACAACTTGGAGTGATCAACACTATAGGTACCTCCAACAAAGCCTTAGTCCTCCATTAGAAAGATAAACCCAAGAATCCCAAGAAGCAACATCCCTGCCACAACAACAAACAACATAAGGGTCCCAAACCCACTTAGAAAAATTCCGCTCCTAATGGTGACAAATGAGCAAAATATAAAAATAGGAAGACTGACAGACAATGCAACTTCTGTGATAAGCATGGTCATGATGAGTCCAAATGTTTCAAGAAGATGGCAGCTTTAGAAGCAATGATGAAGAAGCACAACATCAATATTCATTCTACTTATTCTTCTTCTTCTTCTCATGGACATGCACTTTCTGCTTCTAGTTTCTCTTTCAATAAAACTTCTACTTCTTCTTCTTATGAGTGGCTTATTGATTCTAGAGCATATTATCATATGGCTAAGTATAGAGACATATTTTCTTCTATAAATGAATGTAACACCATGAAAATATTTGTTGGTGATGATAGATCTCTTAGTGTTGAAGGATATGGAACATTTCAAGTAGAAAATGGTTATTTCAATGATGTATTATGTGTTTCAAGTATTTCTTGTGGCCTTTTATCAGTATATCAAATCACTCATTCAGGTGAAGGTAAAACTGTAGAGTTTTCACCTCACCAAGTTGTAATCAAGGATCTAAAATATTCTAAGAATGTTCTTGCAACTGAAATTGTTGATGATATTACCAGGTTGTACAAGTTTGACAACTTTGGGCCATCATCTTTTTCATTAGTTTTTATTGCTCATAGCGATGACTTGAGCAAAATTTGGCATCAGTGGTTTGGTCATCTAAACTATCACACATTGCAACAACTATGTAATCAATAGATGGTGACTAGTCTTCCCCCTGTTTGATGCAGAGATGGTGTTTGTTCCAGTTGTGTTCTCAACAAACTTCATCGGGATAGTTTTTAAAAACATGCATGTTGGCACACCTCGGGTCCTTTGCAGCTTGTTCATAGTGATTTGTGTGGTCCACTTTCTTCTCCTTCGTTTTCTAGGTGCAAGTGTTTCTTAACTTTCATTGATGACTTTTCCATACGTGCTTGGGTTTACTTCTTATAACTTAAGAGCGAAGTTTTTGACAAGTTTTTGGCCCACAAGGCCCTTGTAGAAAAGCAATCTGGACATCATATTAAAAAGTTAAGAACATATAATGGAGGCGAATATGTGAACAATAATTTTACAAGTTACTACACTACACAGGGAATCCAAATGAAACACATTGTTCCATATACACCACAACAAAATAGTGTTGCTGAGAGAAAGAACCACACATTACAAGAAATGTCTAATTGTATGATCCAATCTAAGGGATTACGTCTAAAGTATTGGGCGGAAGCCATCAATTGTGTAAATTACATAGTAAATCGTACTCCCATAAAGGATATGAAAAATATAACAATGGAAGAAGCTTGGAATAAAATTAAACCAAATGTAAGGCTCTTCCATGTATTTGGAAGTATAGCATGGGCTCAGATTCCTAATGAGAAAAGGAAAGCATTGCAACCTAAAAGTGAGAAGTGTATATTTGTTGGTTATTCTGAAGATATCAAAGGTTATAGACTTCTTCAACCACATTGTAATGAAATTATTATTATAATAGATGTTAAATTTGATGAAAATCTCTTGGTATACGAGCCTAATTCAACATTTGTGCCTTCTTTGACTTGCAAACCTAATTTTGTGTTTGTGCCTTCTTCGTTCTATGGTCCATCTTTGACATTTGTGCCTTCTTATGTTCTGGTTTCTTCTTCAGATGATGGTAGTGAGGATGAAAATCCACCTCCGCCTACTCACCTTCCTCCATATTAGTCCTTTGAACCTGAACCAACACCAACTCTAGCTCCATTGTTTCCTAGATGGGTTAGTTCAACACAAGAAGCAGGTGGTGATCTTGTTGTTGATCCTTTATATCAGCGTCAGACACGTTCACAGTTCCAGCAAGCCTCTTCTCTTTTGGCTCAAGTTTCAGAGAATCATGATCCAGAGACATTTGCATAAGCTTCAGGTCATCCAGATTGGGATACAACAATGAATGAAGAGTATCGTTCTTTAATGGAAAACGATACTTGGGATCTTGTACCTCCTCCAAAAGGAAGAAAATTTGTCAGATGTAAATGGGTCTACATAACTAAGTATGCACCATATGGAAGTGTTGAAATACATAAGGCTCGGTTAGTTGTCAAAGGATTTTCCCAAGTTGAAGCAATTGACTATAATGAAACCTTTTCCCATGTAGCCAAAATTAATTCCATCCACCTTGTTCTTGCCCTTGTTGCCTCACATAAGTGGGAGGTCCATCAGATGGATGTTAAATCTGCCTTCCTGCATGGATATTTGCAAGCATAAATCTACATTGAACAACCTCCTGGCTATGTCCAGAATGACTCTATCCTTGTTTGTCACCTTAAGAAATCTCTTTATGGTCTTAAGAAATCTCCCTGAGCATCGTATGCCAAAATGGACAAATTTCTTATTGCCACTGTACTCTCTAGATGCCATTCTGATCCTAATGTCTATACCAATAAAGTATGAAGTCATCTCATAATCCTTGTCCTTTATGTTGATGACCTTATCCTTACTGGTAGTGACTCAACACTTTTAAAACATGTGAAAACCATGCTTAAGAAGAAATTTGAAATGATAGACTTACGATTTTTTCACTATTTCCTTGGCCTCCAAGTTTTTCAAACCAATGAAGGATTTTTTCTTTCCCAATCTAAGTATGCTTGTGACCTTCTTCGTTGCTTTCACATGGACGATTATAAACCAGCCCCTTCTCCCTTCCATTCTGGAGTCAAGTTTTCTACCACATGTACTTCTCCTGAATTTGATGCCACCTTGTACCGTCAGTTAGTTGGTAGCCTCTTATACTTGACTCATACCCACCCTGATATTTCCTTTGTTGTTGGTCTTTCTTCCCGGTATACGAAAACACCCCATGAAAGCCATTGGAAATAAGCTAAAAGGATACTTCGTTATGTTTGCGGTACAATTCATATCGAGATACATTACAGTTAAGGGGGGACTTATTTATTGGTTGGTTTCACGGATTCATATTGGGCCGACAACCCTGATGATCAAAAGTCTACTGCAGGTTATGTTTTCAGCCTTGGTTCAGGACCTATCACTTGGGCCTGTAAGAAACAACATTCTATTGCACTTTCTTCAGCAGAAGCGGAGTACCAAGCAGCGATAAATGCAAATCAGGAAGCCTTGTAGATTTGACATATTCTTTCAAATTTTGGATTCTAGCAGCAGCATCTGACCAGCCTTTGGTGCAAAAATCAGAGTGCCATCAATCTTGCCAAAGACTCAGGTCAACATTAGCGCAACAAACACATAGAGATACACATGCACTTCATCAGAAAGCTCATTCAGGATCAAGTTATTGAAGTGCTCTTTTGTCGTACAAAAGATCAAGTTGTAGACATTTTCACAAAGTCTCTTACAGAAGCAGAGTTTTCCAAACTTCGATCTATCTTAGGAGTTCAGAAAGTTGTCATCAAGGGGGGATAGGCTCTAATGCATCCTTCCTTCTCCTATTGTGTCACTATTATAAATCCTTCAATC
>JASDQU010104464.1:129528-158104 GCA_032191745.1 Picea mariana | reverse complement strand
AATATGAAATAGATTTGGCTCAGAATGTATCAGGATCATGTAATCCATGTTGCACGAAATTGCAAGTAGTCGACGCTCCCCAGTGTATCGTGACAAGGGACTAATCGCCTCTCGTGGATCCTTGAAATCTGGCGGTGGTGAGTTTACCAATCACCCGCGAGTTTTGGTGTAATGGAAATCGTACTACCAACAAATGGTATCAGAGCTAGAGGTTAAGAGTTCGATACACACTTGGCTCGCACTGAGGGCGAGATTGTTTCACAATTGCAAGTAGTCAACACTCCCCGATGTATTGTGACGAGGGACTAATCACCTCTCGTGGATCCTTGAAATCTGGTGGTGGTGATTTTACCAATCACCCACGGGTTTTGGTGTAATGACAGTCGTACTACCAACAATCCAATCCATACAAATTGTTCTAATGTTAATTAATGAGCAGGGGGGGGGGTGGAAAAAATGTTCACGAATGCATGAGGGGCTTGTAATTAGTTAAAATATGATATAATGAAAGGGAAGAGATATGGTCACTTCTCAATGATAACAACAATCAACTGTAAGAAAACCAATAAACCTCACTGCAATCCACACAAAATTCTGCCACTTTTATCCAATATAACACAAAATTTTCCTTAGCTGTGATCAATATCAGAACAGGGGGTGAACAAAATGAATATGGGATATGTGAGGGGTTTATAATTAGTGGAAAATGAGATCATGAGGGGAAAAAAATGTTTACTGTTCATGAGATTAATCAAGAAATCCATAACATATTTTGCAGTAAGGAAAATATGCATCAACCAACAATCAGATGATTGAGTAATAGTTCTTGTGCATTTGTTTAATTTCACCGTCCATTAATATCCAACATGGTGTCATTACAAAATAGAAGTACTTCACACAATTTGTAAGAGGTTATGTTTCTTTTATTCGAACATTCTGCATGTTATAACAGTCAATCAACATCACTCAATCTGTAACCATTAACATCCACCATTTCCATACACTTCCCCAATCCACATCTATATTTGAAAGCAATAATGAAGTCTCTACTTCTGTTAATAGAGCCAATCAAGCTTTGTAATGATATTCGTTCCCATACATATATATGCAGTAGAAAGATCAAAATGATCAAGACCTCACATGTCACGCCTGAAAGGCAATTGACTATAACCAATAATCATCATTTAGACACAGGCTATGCAGAAGAAAATTTTTGAAACCATGTAACCATGCCACTGTGAAACAAATATCTCAGTGCGACTTAAAACTGAGCCAAACATCCCACACAAATTTCATCAACAATGATCAATTTGCAAAAATATAACGCACTTAGAATTCAGGAGTATCACTGGGCATACAAAACAAGCCATCAATACGTGGTGCACAACTGAGAGGATTCCTCAGTGTCATAATTCCCATAACCACACAACAATATATAACCATGATATAACTCAAAAACTTCATTCTGGGCCATTTATTAAGTCGCTTGTGAGTGACCAGGCTGCACACATTCAAGTGTATTCTAGCAATGATAAAAGATGCAGTAAACATATCCAATCCAATCTTCTAATTCTCAAAACATTATCTACAGGACGCGACATGTGTGAACAACACCAAACCCCTGTTACTAATGCCAACCATTATCTGAACATCATAAGCACCACTATAACGGCTGTATAATAACTAACGATTCGACACTGTGGTAAAGGAAACAATAGACCAAACAAGCGTGATAACAGTGTATGCCCATGAACCAAAACAAAAATGACAGAGGTCCTTTCATAACCAAAAACTAATTCTTTGACAACAGGTTGGCGACTATGACCCTTAGAAGTGCAATTGGTAATGCGGGGCTCATGCCATTATCACAGAGGTAGTGGCCAAAAACCATACTAACACGACTGCTATACGAATCACGGGTGAGACTGTATTCGAAGTAATGGGCCACAATAAACTTAACATGCCCGAAAAACTTCTTATGCAACTTTGGTCTAGACGGTTTATGGGTTTGCACAGTAGCCATCACAGAAAATATGGGGCACCGAATATGGTGGAACTTCGATACTAAAGGCACGCGCTTAGGGAGGACCATGATGCTTGTGAACGGGAGGCATTTCCTTGACAGAGTTGAACAAGGTTCTAATTAAACCTAGGAACCATGAAGACAATCATCCAACCAACCTTCTAAAAAAAACATTTAACCAAACACAGTGGTAACAAAACTATCACCCAAGAAGGCCACCAACTCTGATGAACTCACAACGATTATACATAGAACTATTAATTTTCCATTCAAAGCTGAAACCACACAGTTGCAACACTCAGGACAACACAAACCCAAACAACTGAGCCAAAAACATTTCATAACCAGAGTGAAGTAAAGAATGGCTAAAAGAGACATACATGTCAATCGAAAAACTTAAGACGAGAAGCGATCGAGCAGTTTCACCCTGCTGAAAATTCAGAGCATGAACAAAACAACCAGATCAAACAATGGTCCAATTAGGGTGGTGACCAATGGGAAGGGTAAAGGTGACGTGAAGTAAATGCATGATGCCTCCACCCATATCACATTTACTCCATAGTACATGCCAACGAGCCCCCCATTAACATCATTAATCAACCAATGCATCGAGAATATCAACACATTTAAACCATAACATAATCAAAGTTCCACAATTCAACCATTTGCATTGTTACCTTGATAAATGCACCACCCATGTCATAACTCAAATAAATCACTTGACAACTATACAATAGAATCTTCACTAATAGCATAATCACCATAAAAAATTGCAAGACATTACTTCCATGAGCCACCAAGGTTCATAAGATATGCATATCAACTACCGATTGCATCAACCAATGCATAATCATTGTATTATCTCCCTACCAAAATGCGCCACTAAAATTTCCACCGTATGCATATAAAATACAACTTAACAATATTTCATAGCCATTTTCTTGTTAGTTAGGAGTTAACCACTATCAACAAGCATTTTCATGCATATAGTATCGCAGAGCTAGGTCTCTTTTTCATTAGATATAGTATTTTGTTTTTCCTCAAAGTGCCCTTTTGCGATTTTCACTAACATTTGTTGTGCAGGTGCGAGAAGAAAAAATACCATAATGAATAGTAGGTTGTAGTATCATGAAAGAAATATTCCCAAAGCTTAACTAATGCCATCCATATTCTCGTCAACTGTGTAAACCCCTGTAGCTCATCATCATAAAACGAACAGACCTGATCTTCAAAAGTCCAAGAGGGTCCCACCTACTAGCATTATTTAGTCTTATATAATAATAGGATTTAGCAACAACTTTGCGGGTGAATTTACGTTGACGTTTTCAATCATCAACAAACTGGTGACTCCACAAAGAAATTTGTTTTCAATAGATTGGAACTTAGAACTCATGGTTTCTCAGACCAAGAACAATAATTTCAAGAATATGTGACTTGAATGATTATGCAACAGGGGGGGAAGTGAGGAGATTGAATGGAAAAGTGACCGGGAATTTAGGAATAACTCCTGAAAAATGTTATTCACGAGGGGTTTTACCGTTATATGCATAATCATTTTCCTGTGATGTTATCTCAACTTGAAATGGGGGGCTTAGAGATTTTCTCTTAAGATCTTGATGGACGAAGAAATGGGAAGAAGAAGTGGGAAACACCCAACTCTTTATATGACAACAGTGAAAAAAAATATAGTAATTTCCAAGGGTCCTTTAGAGACGACATCATAACAGATGCATAAGCTTGATTGTTATAGAATAACAATGCTTGCAGGAGTGTCACTATGGAAAACATGATCCAACATCCTAATTCAAGAACTCTAAAATATGATAAAGACCAAAATCCAACAGAAATAATAGTGCATAAATCAAAACAACAACAGTAAAGGTAGAACCATTCAGAAAGTAGAAAATAAAATTCAACTCAAAAAGTAGAAATCAAAGTGCTGTAAAGCAGAAAAAAAAGCACAAAAATGGGAAGTAGAGCTAAACTTCTAGTATACAGAAGAATACCATTAGCAAAATGTCTTCACGCTGGCCCCTCGCAATATTTCAAACGAGGACTGCTAATGGTGTGGGAAAACCATTGTCTTTGTAATTCCTTTAAAATTTATGAGTTAGTGTCCAAGACAAAAGTAATCTGGAAATGGCCTAACACTTGAAATCCTGATGTAGCTATCAACCCTTTGAAGGATATGATTAAATAATCAAGTTAAGCATGGAGACTGACCAATTTATCGAAAATTGTGTGTATATGCCTTCTCAAGGTGATACTTGTATCAAATAATTCAGAGGGCAGGGAATTGTAATACATAGTATCGTGATTAGTAGTGAAAGTGGTTTTGTGATAATTTTCCCCTTCCACCTTGATTTTATTGTAACCAAAGAAATTGTCAAGTAAGGGCTCCAAGTATATGTAAGATAGATAGAGAGGTAGTGGAGGGGCTCAGAGGGCCCATAGTGATGATAGTGGAGACCATTCAATGTAAGGTGGACTAGGTCCACTATATTATTAAATAAGGCCCACTATGGTAGTTAGATATAATAAATGGGTAATTAGATATAATAAATGTAAGATGACTTCTTGGAAGGTTCTACTTCTAGAAGATTCCTCCTCTAGAATGTTCTTAGGTGATGGTAGCACTATATAAAGGGGTTCAAGAAATGTAATGAGATATGAAGAGAATTATTGTATTTGGAGCGGTAGCACAATAGGAGGATGAGGCAAGTGAACAGGAGAGGATCCCTTCCATAATAGGATCTATTGTATGGTGTTTCCCTACCTCAAGGGTTTGATAGTAATAAAATAAATTTTGCATATTGTTCTTGTATATCTGTTGTGATGCTTTTGTATTCAGTCTTTGGTTCTTAACAAGTGGCATCATAGCACTTTCCTTGGCAGACATTGTGGGCAAATATTTTTTATTTTTGCAGATTTGTTTTTCGGAGAAGAAAAAAGAGGGCCGCGAAATTTAGGAACTTTTCGGTATATTTTTGTGTAAAATTTGTAGAAACAAGTTGTATATCTGAGTTCCTCTCAGAAAAACACCCAAGTTGACAAAAAATATCATCCGAAACGGAGTCCAGAAGGTCAAGATATTGAAGTTTTAAAATCTGCAATTTTTCAGGGTTTTTTCCGCGGACGATGGCACGATTTGTTTTTATTTTTGTTACAGTTGGAGGCCTAATTTTCTCAAAAAAATTACATATCTGAGTTCCTCTCAAAATTTCACCCAATTTCAAAAAAACAATCAGTCGAAACGGAGTTTGGGAAGTGAAGTTATGAGCATTTTAAATTCAACAGTTTTTTAGGGTTTTTTTAGAAAAACCTGCGATTTTCTATTGTAACTTATTGTTCTATTTTTTTTGGGTTTTTTCATGATGGCTGTGGGGACGAAGGGTTCATAGGGTGCTCAGATGGATATTTCTTCTCAAAGCCTCAAAGAAATTCTTGAAGCATTCAAATCTCAATTGTATGACACATTGTGTGACACATTGCATGACAAATTTCATGACCTTGCAGATGGCCTCAATAATAGTTTTCGTAGTTAATTGGATATCATGCATGAGAGATTTATTATGGCAGACATCAGGGATGAATATAATCAAGAAATATATGCTTGGTATGATTTTGAGGATGATTGTGATGATTGGTACATGGATAGTTGTCATTTCTGGGATGACAACCACTTCCATATTTTATTTGATGACTCTATTCCACCTTCTATAGAGAACATTAATGCCCCACATCAGGAGCTAGTTACCAGCGTTCAGTCTGCATATTTTACAATGGTATTGCTTCTTCCAGATTCATCTTTGATCCTTTCCCACTATGTGGATGAATATTCTTATTTGGATCCACATGATAGGTGTCAGTATTGGGAGCATCATTTTCAGTTGGTTATTGGGTGCCGATATCTTCCGTGTAGAGTTCACATGAGCACTTGGACATGTGACCTTGGTTTACAATGGAGGTTGGAATACTTCAGCATGATGGATTTCCTTTCTACATGGGACTTTGGTTCTTTAGTTTTCTTCAGCATTATGGTCCACAATTATCCATGGGACCCTGGTATATGGTTGTACATCAAGCGTTGAGGACACTGCTTTCATAAGGGGGATGGAATGTAAGGTAGCTAGAGAGGTAATGGAGGGGCTCAGAGGGCCCATAGTGATGATAGTGGAGACCATTCAATGTAAGGTGTACTAGGTCCACTATATTATTAAATAAGGCCCACTATGGTAGTTAGATATAATAAATGGGTAATTAGATATAATAAATGTAAGAGGACTTCTACTTCTAGAAGATTCCTCCTCTAGAATGTTATTAGGTGATGGTAGCACTATATAAAGGGGTTCAAGCAATGTAATGAGATATGGAGATAATTATTGTATTTGGAGTGGTAGCTCAATAGGAGGATTCCCCCTCGAAGAGGCAAGTGAACAGGAGAGGATCCCTTCCATAATAGGATCTATTGTATGGTGTTTCCCTACCTCAAGGGTTTGATAGTAATAAAAGAGATTTTGCATATTGTTCCTATATATCTGTTGTGGTGATTTTGTATTCAGTCTTTGGTTCTTAACAATATAACTCTACGATCTATTGTTGAAACATTTTCATATTGAGAGGAGGGAAAGGATTTCTTATAATTTCTTGCCTGAATGTTTGAAGACTAGTGCAGGTCCTAAAATTATTAGGGGTCTTCAAAGCAGGTTCCCACTTTGAAACCCCTTCATGGTGGACTGAAAAAAACATTTAAGTCCTTAAGAAATCTCCCAACTCCCTTCGAAAGGTTGCTTTGAGTGCAGAGTTAACAAGTTTCTGTTTTTCCTAGTTGTTTTCATAGTACACTGAACAAGACCTGGATCAAAACCACGGAGATCCACATTAAACCAAGCAGAAACCTTTTGAAGTCCACCAAATAACCCAGCAAAACTCATATCTTCTTCCTGTTTTTCTTT
This sequence comes from Picea mariana, assembly GCA_032191745.1. NCBI lineage: Eukaryota > Viridiplantae > Streptophyta > Pinopsida > Pinales > Pinaceae > Picea > Picea mariana. The sequence continues at coordinate 151,126 of JASDQU010104464.1, read as the reverse complement.
ATTGCCTCCAATACTCAAGGAAAACGAACTCTCGAGAGGAGTCAATCCTTTAATAATTTTTTTATTTTCTACAGATATAATCTCCTCATAATTGAGAGGTTCATTTTGAATGACAACACAACCGATTTCATTGTTAGGGATGGCCTTCCAGGGTTCTTCGTTCTCAGAAATGTATGAATGATGTAGAGATTGAAAAGCACAATCAGGCTAGTGAGGCAAGAGCTGCTGAGTAGGAGAGGTTGCGAAGACAACTAATTGATCAGCTATAGAATTCAACTCCTTCCTAACCTGAGTGATGTTAAAAGATAGGAGATTCGAGAAAAGTGCCCAAATAGTTTGGGAATATTGTTCCATCAGCTTGTTGCTAGGAGAGCATGTCTTACATATCAGGTTTACAACAAGCTCAGAATGTTTGAAAATTGAAAGGTGACCACAACCAAGATTAAGGGCATTCTAAATGCCTAACAACAAAGCTTCGAACTCAGCGACATCATTTGAGCAAGAAAACTCCAACTTGTATCACAGATTATGAATCTTTCCTGCAGGGGAAACTAAGATAATACCAGCCCCGTTACCCTCATTTGAATGTGAACCATCGAAGTGCATATGCCACAATTCATCCTCTAAATCAATTCTTTCCAGAGGAATGTCATCCTCTTCAACGAATATGGAATACACTCCTAGGTCTTCTTCGATATAGTTTACACTAGATTGCAGAACATTCTCTGTGTAGGGTGAGATTCTTCCTTCTCTAAGGACTATGATATTCTTTCCATTCTGAGGAATGGATAAATGTGTCTCACCGAGCGAGAGGTATCCACCTGTTAGGGCTTGCCAATCTCTCCCCAAGATAATTGAGTAATTGCTTACAGGCATATCGATCACTTGAATGTTGAGCATTGTCCTTATCTCATGATGAGTGCATAAAACCAAGGTTACATCCTTAATCTTACCTATGGTTTTTTGTTCTAGACTATTATAGGAGAGCATGCTTCTGGCATTTCCGTTTGTACAAGACAAGCCTAGTTCTTCCATAATAATCTTCGACATCACACTTTGGCTCGAACCGCCATCAATGAGGCAAAAATGGACAATTTTATCCATGATCTTTATAGAAATAAAGAAAGGGGGATTTTTTACAGGGTATCTAAAATTATTTACACCTACTTTATTTATAGAAGAATCCTCTTCATCTACCTCTTCGAAAAAATTGGCTACAACGAAATCTTTTCCTTCCATGAATTGTTTCAGATGCATCTGTTGTTCAGGGATGGAAACCATGTCTAAGAGGGTTGCATCTGCCTTAATGTTGGCCAATTGATTTAGGATAATGTATTTGGAAGAGGGGGGAGAGGGAGTGATTCTTTGACTCTCAGGAATTTTAGGAGCATGGGGTGCAACAGTGGTTGAGGATGAACTCGAGCTAGAAGAACTGCAAGGAGGGTCAAATTTGTCTTTTGGGGCATAGGATTTGTTCCTAGTGTTGATGACCATGACATCTTCTGGCTCAGAAGAATCTAGGACAATGGTAGTGGCTTCTCATATTTTACCAAAGATCTTGTCTCTGGCACTCTTCCTTACCTCACATGTGGTTTCTTCATGGTGTTCCTCGCAAAAGTTACACCAACTCCGAGGTAGGATAACCTTCGAATGGAAGTTATTTTCAACCAAAATTCTAAAAGGAGGGGCAGAAGAGAATGAAGCTCCAGGGGTGAGAGGGTTGACAGTGCCTTTCCACTCAAAATATATCATACGATTTCTCATATCTTGTACCAGATGTAGGAGAGCGGACATATCTGTCTGCCTAACTGATTCTCCCTGAGGTAGACCAGTTCGTTCAAGATGTTCCTCATACTCTGAGTAAGTGTGCAGAGAGGAACTGAGATTATCTATGGATTTTTCTTCAAGCATGTGATGGTAAGGATAAGGTAATGCATGAAGGTGGATTGGTTCTGAGGGCAGATAAGTTTGGGGATTTGATTATACAACTTGGTGAAACACAAATTGAAAGACCTGATGGTCTCACCATCTTTGTAAGTGACATTATTATACTCCCTTAACTTATCAATAGGGCTTTTGGACTGCCCATAAGTGGATTAGAACCAATAAATTAACTCCTCCCAAGTAGACAGGATCTTAGGATGAAGGTCAAAACATTCAGATGCAGCCTTTCCTTCCAAGGAATTGATGAACAAGTGCATGCAAGTGTCATTTTCATTAGCCCCTATATTATGACAAGCATTTGAAAATTCCACTAGGTGTTGATTAGTACTGACAGTGTTATTTCCTGAAAAATTAGGAAAATGCTCTTTAAACTTCGTAAGCGGATGAGTAGTAGGTGCTAAGTTAAGAGGAGAGGACACATGCCATGGTGTGGTTGTGGCATCTTCTTCAAACTGAAAAAGGCCATACTTTTTAATTATTTTGGCGGGGTTTGTAGTAGATTAGACAAGGATATGGTGGTTGTACAAGCTACCAAGCACTGATGACGATGAATATTGGGAATATGGAGCACTTCCAGTGCCACCAGAGCCACCACTAGATGTCATTCTGTGGATGATAGATGAGGGAAAGAAAGACGAGCTGGACGAATCAGATAAAGTTCTCCTTAGAGAACTTTGTTGGGCATATAACACAACATTTCTCCTTCCTATTTCAGAAATAGGATTGATTTCAGGTGACAAGCCTCTTCTTCTACTAGAATCACGAGAATCTAAGGACATGAAAGAAATGCCAAAACTGAAGAAACGAAAGGTTATTGCTGATTTCTGGGCTGCCTACATCTAGCTTCCAATTTTTCTTGGACACTAATATCTCTTTCAATTTCTTCCCAAGAACGTTTAAGCTCAACACAGGTCCTAGCAGTGTCTAAAATAGTCTGAACCAGGTTCAAAGCAATGCTGGTCTGATCTTGGAGACCGGGCTCAAGATTGGGCTACCTTGCGACAGGAACAATCATTAATAACCAACAGTCCAAGAGTCAAAATAGAAAAAAAAAGATGTATCAATGAAAATAGAGTATAAAAATCAACCACAGAGATATCAAAGATCTCCCCAGTATGGTCACCAAATAAATTTTGAGGAAAAGATATGAATTGATCTTACTCAAGAATTTTCAGACTTTACTTGGCTAAAGTAAAGTATACAAGAATATCACCCTATGTTTATAGCCAAGAAAAATATGTATCCTAACTCACAAGTATTAATTACAAGTTCTTAGGCTAGTTTTTTGTCAACAAAAAGCTTGTTGGAAATTCACTTTTTATGTATTTCTCTGAAAATATCAGTTGCTGAATATAAATATAAGAACATAAGTAAAGACACCAATATCATAATCAAGATAGATGAGACATAAAGAAATCATTTATTTCATTCCAGTTCACCAAAGATTCATTGTCTTTACAAAACTTCACATGGAAATCTTGGACCAAAGTCAAACTTAGAAGTCCCTGATGAAACATACAAAATGACCTTTGACAGAAAACCAAGACTGAACTCTAAAAGTTGGATCAGCTTGACATAGATTGCTTCCCACTCGACCCTGGACAATATTCTTTATCAGTTATGAAAGTTAATTCACAAACAGACAAGCCTACACAGACTACCAAAGATAGATCAACACCTCTGAAGAACAAGTGTCTGAATGATTTGATTTAGCCCTGAATATTGTTGTCTACAATAAGATCCTGCTATCACAAAAGAGAATTAGGCTATGATGAATATATGAATAAATGAAACCTAAACTATCTCAACATAAACTCAAAGAGCAAACCTTAGCATGCTTTGTGCGTCTATCCTCCCCCTATTCCTCCACTTAGTTCAGCTTTTAACAATTTAGAATTGGTTAGAGTAGTTGAACTAACTTATTAGTTAAGCTAACATAAGGCCTAAACTAACTTTAGTTAAGGAGGGGGGGGGGGAAGTAATAATCATAATAGGGTCATAATTAAATAATAACTAATTGGTGGGACTCCCTTGTGATTCGCCTAGTGATAACAATCATCCCATCATAACATAATCCATTTGTTAAACAAACACACCCCTTGTGTCTCCCTTCAAAACATATTTTCCTTTGACAATTTTAGCTCATAAAACTTGAAAATAATTCAAACTAATACTCATATATCCAAAATAAGACCTACTGTCCAAAATAAAACATGCTATCCAAAATAAAACATGATGTCCAAAATCCATGGAGTCCACTGTCATAAAAGAATAGATAACATAAAAATTAAAACCCATATTTTCCAATTTGTGAAGCAACCCTTCCTTGGTTGCTGTTGTCACCTCCTGATTTCCATGAAATTTCCTTGAGTTGGGCAGAGCCTTTAGGCTTTATCTCACTGATCACATGGGAAATATCATCCCTCAGATGCATCCATGAAGACATGGATTTGTTAGAGTCATTGGAGGGTGAGGAAGGGGCAACGATGGCTTTTCCTTTATCTAATGCATGGTGGGCTTCAGTCTTCAATCTCTTGCTGGCGTGGGAAGATTTCAATGGAGAATGGTTAGGGGTAGCTTGGACAATGGGGTTTAATGGTGGAGGAGTAGGCAAAGATGAGTTTGGCCAGCCACGGTGTTGGGAGATTGCTGGGTGGACAATCTCCTGCCACCCATCATTTTCCAGGACTTCAGGCTGTAAAGAGACATGAGGAGGCACAGGTATATCGGGGGCTTGAGGGGCTTGGAAGGGAGGCCTTTCAGGCCTTGGTTGGAATATTCCCTATATAATCCAATTAAAGAATCTAGTATGGAACAATTGGCCCAGCTCTTCAGAATCAACATCAAAATGTATTGAGATCCTAGGTCTCCTTGGGCCTCGGTTCCAGTTACCTCTACCTCTGTATCCTCGGCCATGGCTTCCCCGACTGAAAAAACTCATCCTGCATATGTTAACAATTAGAAAATAGTCTTTTAAATAACCATGCACCAAAAATCCTTAAAAATATGAAATAAATTTGTCTCAGAATGTATCAAGCTCATGCAATCCAATCCATACAATTTGTTCTAATGTTAATCAATGAGCTGGGGGTGGAAAAAATGGTCAGGGATACATGAGGGGTTTGTAATTAGCAAAAATATGATATAATGAAAGGGAAGATATATGGTCATTGCTCAATGATAACAACAATCAACTGTTAGAAAACAAATAAACCTCACTGCAATCCACACATAATTTTGCCACTTTTATCCAATCTAACACAATATTTTATGTAGCTGTGATCAATATCAGAACATGGGGTGAACAAAATGAATATGGGATATGTGAGGGGTTTATAATTAGCGGAAAATGAAATAATGAGGGGGAAAAAATGTTTACTGTTCATGATATTAATCAAGCAATCCATAACATATTTTGCAGTAAGGAAAATATGCATCAACCAACAATCAGATGTCTGAGTAATAATTCTTGTGCATTTGTTTAATTTCACTGACCGTTAATATCCAACATAGTGTCATTACAAAATAGAAGTACTTTACACAATTTTTAAGAGGTTATGTTCCTTTTATTCGTACATTCTGCATGCTATAACATTCAATCAACAACACTCAATCTGTAACCATTAACATCCACCATTTCCATACATTTCCCCAATCCACGTCTATATTTGAAAGCAGTGTTTCCAAAAACTAATAATGAAGTATCTACTTATGTTAATAGAGCGAATCAATATCTGTAATGATATTTGTTCCCATACATATATATGCAGTAGAAAGACCAAAATGATCAAGACCTCACATGTCACGCCTGAAAGGCACATGACTATAACCAACAGTCATCATTTAGACACAGGCTATGCAGAAGCAAATTTCTGAAACCATGTAACCATGCCATTGTGAAACAAATATCTCAGTGCAACTTAAAACCGAGCCAAACATCCCACACAACTACCATCAACAATGATCAATTTGCAAAAAGATAACGCACTTAGAATTCGGGAGTAGCACTGGGCATACAAAACAAGCCATCCATACGTGGTGCACAACTAAGAGGATTCCTCATTGTCATAATTCCAATAACCAAACAACAATATATAACCATGATATAACTAAAAAACTTCATTCTAGGCCATTTATTAAGTCGCATGTGAGTGACCAGGCCGCACACTTCTAGCAATGACAAAAGATGCAATAAACATATCCAATCCAATCTTCTAATTCTCAAAACATTATCTACAGGATGCAACATGTGTGAACAACACCAAACCCCTGTGACTAATTCCAACCATTATCCGAACATCATAAGCACCACTCTAACGACTGTATAATAACCAACAATTCGACATTGTGGTAAGGGAAACAATAGACCAAACAAGCGTGATAACGATGTATACCCACGAACCAAAATGAAATGCTAGAGGTCCTTTCATAACAGAAAACTGATTCTTTGACAACAGGCTGGTGACTATGATCCTTAGAAGTGCAATTGGCAATGTGGGGCTCATGCCATTATCATAGAGGTAGTGGCCAAACACCATACTAACACGACTGTTATACGAATCATGGGTGAGCCTGCATTCAAAGTAATAGGCCACAATAAAATTAACAAGTCCGATAGACTTCTTATGCAAATCTGGTCTGGAGGGTTTATGGGTTTGCATAGTAACCATTGCAGGAAGGATGGGGCACCAACTATGGTGTAACTTTGGGGCTGAAGGCACGTGCTTAGGGAGGACCATGATGCTTGTGAACAGGAGGCATTTTCTTGACAGAGTTGAATAGGGTTCTAATTAAACCCATAAACTGCAAAGACAATCATCCAACCAACCTTCTAAAACAAACCTTTAACTAAATGCAATGGTAACAAAAATATCACCTAGGAAGGCCACCAACTTCGATGAACTCACAACAATTATACACAAAACTATCGATTTTCCATTCAAAGCCGAAACCACACAGTTGCAACACTCAGGAAAATACAAACCCAAACAACTGAGCCAAAAACATTTCATAACCAGAATGAAGTCAAGAATGGCTAAAAGAGACATACGTGTCAATCGAAAACCTTAACACAAGAAGTGGTCAAGCAGTTTCACCTTGCTGAAAATTCGGAGTGTGAACACAATAGCCAGATCAAACAATGGTCCGATTAGGGTGGCAGCCAATGTGAAGGGTAAAGGTGACGTGCAATAAATGCACATCACCTCCACCCATATCACATTTACTCCATAGTACATGCCAATGAGGCCCCCATTAACACCATTAATCAACCAATGCATCGAGAATATCAACACGTTTAAACCATAACATAATCAAAGTTCCACAATTCAACCATTTGCATCGTTACCTTGCTAAATGCGTCACCCATGTCATAACTCAAATAAATCGCTTGAAAAATATACAATAGAATCATCACTAATAGCATAATCACCATAAGCAATATCAAGCCATTACTTCCATGAGCCACCAAGGTTCATAACATATGCATATCAACTACCGATTGCATCAACCAATGGATAACCATTGTATTATCTCCCTGCCAAAATGCACCACTAAACTTTCGACCATATGCATATAAAATGTAACTTAACAATATTTCATAGCCATTTTCTTTTTAGTTAGGAGTTAACCACTATCAACAAGCATTTTCATGCATATAGTATCACAGAGCTAGGTCTCTTTTGCATTAGATATAGTATTTTGTTTTTCCTCAAAGTGCCCTTTTGCAATTTTCACTAACATTTTTTGTTTAAGTGTGAGAAGAAAAAATAACATAATGAATAACAGGCTATAGTATCATTAAAGAAAAACATCCCAAAGCTTAAATAATGATAACCATATTCTCGTTAACCGTGCAAACCCCTGTAGCTCATCATCATAAAATGAACATACCTGATCTTCAAAAGTCCAAGAGGGTCCCACCTACTAGCATTATTTATTCTTATATAATAATAGGCTTTAGCAATAACTTTGTGGGCGAATTTACATTGACATTTTCAATCGTCAACAAGTGTCTCACTATGGTATGCTACTGGATGCCCATGTTGAGTGAGAACTGTGCCTATAGCATAGTCGGAAGCATTTGTCTTAATCTTGAATGGTTGTTGCAGATCAGGTAAGGAGAGTACTGGAGCTGAGCAGAAGCGATGCTTTAGATCATCAAATGATTTTTTTTGTGCCTAACCCCATGCGAACTTTACCTTGCCGCCTCCCTTGGTTACTTTGCTGAGGGCCCATGCAATATGGGAGAATCCCAACACAAACCTTTGGTAGAAGTTGACAAGTCCCAAGAAGCTTTGAATATCGGTTAGTTTGGTCGGGGTTGGGCAGTCACAAATGACTTGGATCTTAGCTGGATCCACATGTACCCCATGCTCCTCAACAATGTAGCCTAAGTATTGGACCATTTTCATGCCAAAGGAGCATTTTTCCAAGTTGGCATATAGCTTGTGCTTCCACAAAGTGCCCAAAACCTGTTGAATATGCTGCATGTGCTCTTCCCAAATTTTGGTGAATATGAGGATGTCATCCAGATATACCACAACAAAAGAGTTGGTGAAGGGTCTCAATACATCATCCATCAATTTCATGAAATTTGTTGGTGCATTTGTTAAGCCAAAGGGCATGACCAACCGTTCGGGTAGACCTTCTTTAGTTTTTAAATTTGTCTTCCATACATCAGTTGGTTCGATGGGAACTGGGTGGTAGCCAAACTTTAGGTCAATCTTGCAGAAGAAATTTTCCCCCTTGAGTTGGTCAAGAAGGTCATAGATTCGGGGAATTGGGTACCAGTTCTGGACTGTGATTTTGTTTAATGCTCTATAATCAATGCAGAGTCGTCATGTCCCATATTTATTCTACACCATCACAATCGAGCTTCCGTAAGGGGAGGAGTTGGGTAATATGTGCCCATTTTGAACCAGCTATTGGTTTGGCGCTTGATTTCATCATTTTCCATTAGAGAGCGATGATAGACTGGTCCATTAGCCAATGATGCACTGCGGGTTAGATCAATTAGATGCTTGACTTGACACTGTGTCGGCACCCCAATGGCTGAGGAGAAGATGTCTCTGTACTCTTCCAAGATCTTGTCCACTTGCTTCTACTGCAAAGAGAGGTTCTGTGTAGAGGTCACGACTATGGCATCTCCCTTCTGCTTACTGTGAGCATGAATCACAAATAAGAAAAACTTCCCGGTCTGTGAAAATTATTTCTGCATTGCTTAGAAGAGATTAAAGAAATAGTGGTAGATGATCCTACATATGCTATCCTATACAATTGTCTACCCAAAGTAATAATAACACTGCGGGGTCTAGACTCATACACAACATGTCACTTTCACAAATATGGTTGGCCTAAAAGAACATCACAAACTTCAAGGGGATAAATACCAAACAATACCTTGTCTTTGAAGGGCTTGATGTTGTAGGGAAGACGATACTGTTGGTTGACACAGAGATCTCGTCCTTGGTGGAGCCAACCGATGGTGTAGGGATGCGAGTACAGTGTTATCGACAGGTCCATCTACTTGATTACCTCTGCTAAAATCAAGTTCTTCTGACTTCCGCTATCAAAAATGAAATACAACAAAGTCTCCTTTACCCACATCTGTGAGTGAAAGAGGCATTCCCCTTCCTCTGGTTCTTCTGGTTTGCTTGGTTGGACTTTGATGGTAGCGCCAATGGCACTAGGTTCAACATTGATGATCCAATTCCCACTTTCTGGATTTTATTCGGAGTCAGAATCTACTTCTAACTCAGAAGCTTTCATCTCAACCACTAGTGACTGCTTGGAGCGACATTCTTAGGTGTTGTGCCAAGGGATTTTATGGTATTCACACTATTTTCCCGTGTCCTTCTTCGACTTCTCATTACCCTTCTTGGGTTGTGGCTTGGACGGGTTGTCCTGAGAGCGTCCATCTTTTCTTTGTCCCTTGTTTTTTGGGTTGGGGCTACCTTTTCCCTACTTCGATTGTGAGGAGTTTGAATATCCAAACTATTGCCTCTTCTGCTTAAATTTATGCTTGATCTTGAAAACATATCTATAAGCCATACCTAATGATGCGATGTCCAAAAAATCCATTTTTATTTGAATGTATCTATGCAGAAAACCATAGTATTTGAGCACCATATTTCATTTAGAGTCTTTGATACCCAATTTGGTGCACAAGGTATGGAAAATATTTGTGAAATATGTTACTGTCTAGTCCCTTTCCTGACATAGTGTGTTCCATCTTGTGTACTGGTCCTCATAGATTCCAACAGGGTAGTATTGTTCTTTAATGGAATCCTTGAAGGCATCCCATGCAAGGGCGATCACAAATATTGTATATTCCTCTATGGCCCTTTTGTTAGAGTAAGTATCCCACTGGTCTTTAACATGGGGGCCGACCTTGAGGAGTGCAAAAGTAATCTTTTCCCCGTCGAAAAACTTGTGGACTGAAAATACCCTTCGAGTAGATTCAACCATTTATCTACAACATCCACATCTACCAGTCCTTCAAATAATGGAATATCAAAATTTACTTTTACCTTGAAGAGGGTTGCATGGCAGCTTGATGAATATGTGTCTCATGTGGGCAGTTGCCGAAGGATTTGTGCAAAGTTGTCCATAATTTCATTCCTTTTTCATGCAAGGGCTTCCTCGGGGAAAATTTTAAAAGGATCTCCTACTCCATATTCTTTCTTCTTGTCCCCCATGGGTTTTTTTCGAACTTGGCATGGCCGATATTACAAAGGCTTGATTGGTTCGAGTCCCAACTTCTTGTACCTAGATCTTGTCGGGGACATGCACAAAGAAAAATAAATGAAGAGCAAATTGCTTTGATACCACTGATCTAGATTTATGAGTGGAATGAAAGGAATAACAGATTGAATACAATAACACAAAGATACATAGAACAGAAAAATATATCCAGTGAACAATAAATTCTATTGAATAAATAAAATAGGCTAAAACTGTAAAACTGTAGAACTGAAAACAACTTGCTCGAATGGTAGTAGCTATCTCTGAGAAGAGATGTGGTTCTATGTGCATCCATCTAAGCATAATGATTACACTGAGGCTCTAGAGGCCTTTTAGCATTAGTCATGAATTCCAAAACCCTAGACATCTAAAAACCTAAACCTAGGGGATGAAACGCCAAAAGTTATGCGGGCCCCGATGGGTAAGTTGGTACCTCAAATTCTCGAGGTCATAAATTTTTCATATGACCTCTGTTTTAGGCACGTGATAGCCTATTGGAAAGGTCTTTTCAATAACTACACATTATTCCATCAAACTGTGACTTTGTCTACAGTTTGACTGTGGCAAGACAAAAAAATAGTGCTTAGGGCCCCAAAACGATCTTAGAAGTACAGAAAGATGTATTGACATGAAAAATTCTAAAATAAGCCAGTTAGATTAGGTGGGTGACCACCAATCTCCACTTGGAAGCTGTGTAGGGATTCAGACAACCCCGAAAGTGTAGAACCCACAATTATAAATAATTATAGAAGAATGTGATGAACTAACCACTATCAAGAGGAGCTAGTTGGAATAGGTGGGTGGCCACCAATATCCACCTGGATCACACTTTGAGACACATGGCGTGATCTTATTGGATGAATCATCATGGTGACTGGGCGTGAGGTGGATGATGATGGGATTCCAAAAAATTATTATTTTATTCGACAATTTTCCATGGGCCATGTTATAGCACAAGTTGTAGGTTGGGAAAATCCCGACCCAACCACAGAATGAGTGCTACAACTTGGGAAACCTACACCCAATGTCACCTCGATGTAGGTCCTACACTTCAAGGGTGACTAGGTCACTCTAGGGAGGAAATAACGATGATCCTAGGGGATTGAGATGGATTTGGAGATGGAAATTAAGCCCCTATAGGTCAATTCTAAATGGAATTAAGGGTAGGGAGAGATTCTTTGTAATTCAAGTAAAGGCTTCCCCACAGGTATAGTGATTTTTCGGATGATTGTACCTGCCCGAGACACAAGAAAAAACACCTTGCAACAATATATGTTATTTGAATAAAAAAGTTAAGCTTGATGTCCCTAATTTGCAACAAGATATGACACTATATATCAACAAGAAAAAGATACTATAATCTGATCAATAAATGCTAATGATCAAGTAGAAAATGCAAGAGAAAGACTAGTAATTGACAAGTAAAACTTAAGATGAAAAACCAATACTCTTAGCATAAAAGATAAGGTTGTTGTAAACAATTGTCTACAAAAAGTTATATTAGCCTTATGTCTGTAACATTCAATGTATTACAACAACAAAATAAGCCACTAAAATCCCCTCAAACTTTGCCAAAAAGTGCACTAGGACAAGGAGAGTGAATGTGCAAACTTTGAGCAAAAACCAATGGTTGACAAGAGAGTTATTAAAGAAAGTATGTTAGGGTTTCTACAACCCTAATGGATGAAGACATAAATTTGTAATAGAAGAAATAAGTACCCCCTAGATGGGAATGCCCTAATGGTTGTGAGGTTCCCAAGGCCCAAGGAAAACAATCCACTTTGCAAGTAGTAAAAATGACCAAAAAACATGTTTCCCAATGCAATATTTTATTTTTCCAATGCGACAAATCAGTGACTAGTGCCTTTACTATTGGGTTAATGGAGTCCCTGATCCGAATCTTGAGGGCTGAGATATGGATGGCTTGAATTCTGAGAGAGGAGGAGATTAGAAATGTCAATCTTGCATAAAAATAAGCATGGACAAAAACAACATGTAAATGAAGTACTTTGGAGGCGAGGCTCAAAGAAGACCCTCGCCTCTAAAACTAACTACTAGTAAATCACTTAGAGCTAATGAATCTCACAATGAACAATATAAAATATGAGAGAAACCAAAATGAGTAAATTTGTATTATGAGAAGGCTTGCTAGGCCTTTATATAGCATTACAAAATGGTCCATTGGACAAAGTCAAAAAGAGCTCATTAAATAAGTCTCTATTATTAGTATAATAGATCTAACTACCCAACTAACTAAGTAGTGGAAAATAAAACCCAATCCAATAATAGAAAGAGATCATTAAATGTGTCTCTATTATTATAATAATAGATCTAACTATCCAACTAACTAAGTAGTGGAAAATAAAACCCAATACAATAATGGAAACGTGGGACTCTCTTTGACCCTTATGGGCAACATGTTATCCCAATTAATCAATGAGGAGGTGGACATCTCCTTGATCCACATTGACAATATATTAACTTTATAGCTTTATGACTTTTGTATCTGAATTTAGGTCAAATACCCCCTTAAAATTCGGATCATTCCTCCCCCCTTAGAAAATGATGGTCCCCATCATTTCACCCATGCTAAAAAAAGAAACCCCATTATCACACCATTATGATTACAATGTGAAAATACCCAATGAAGAGAAGGGTTTTGTGTGGTTGAACCATAACTGTGGGTTTGTGATTGACCCATAACCTAGTTGACAATAGCATTGTACATGGGTAGAAAAATAAAAATAAAATCCCAAAATTTAAAAATATAATATGGCAAAATTGTGAGTTTGGGGGTTGTGAACATCCTTTTGTAAATCTATTCATAACTTCTGCTAAATGTTATGAAATACAATTCCATCGAAGACTTATTTGATCTACTAACTTGATATTTCCATACATATGTGGAACTCCTTCTGTAGTTTCCTGAGCTTGGAGAAAAAGACCTTTGAATATGGTGGTATGCGCGGCCTCCTTGGGTCAAATACATTATGAGATTAAATCAATGATATCTCTCAAACCAAGAAGCCAAATGCGATTCTGTGAGATACCCATTTGATATCTCGAGGAATTATTTCCATACATATGTGAAAATCATTTTTTAGTTTCCTGAGCACGGAGAAAAAACCAGTTGATTATGGTGGTACGTGCGGCCTCCTTGGGTCAAATACATGCTGAGATTAAATCAATGATATGTATGAAACAAGGAATCGAAATGAGATTCCGTGAAATACCCATTTTATATATTGAAGAGATTGTTCTAGAAATATATTGAAATCCTTTTGTAGTTTCCTGAGCAAGGAGAAAAATATCGTTGAATATGGTGATACATGCAGCCTCCTTGGGTCAAATACATGCTGAAATTCAATCGATGATATCTCTCAAACCAGAAAGCCAAATGAGATTTTGCGAAATAATCATTTGAGATATTGAAGAGATATTTCCAATGAGCTATTGAAGAGCCTTTGCATTTATGTATAGAGGTCACAACACCTCTTTGAATTTGGCTGAGTGTAGAGGGCCACAAAGGATGCCAAGGGTTTGTAGAGCAGCATGGGTTGTTGTAGAGGTCGTGGAACCTCTGTGAGTAGCATGGACACCATGCAAATTTGTTGAAAATGTTGCATACCAATGGATGTAGTGGATCCATGTATAGATGTAGTAAATCCATGTATGGATGTATTGAATCCATGTATGGCTCTCCTTGTAATGGTGATCGGAGATCCGAGGGTAAAAAAAAACCATGTAGTGCCTGTGGACCAACTGTGATGCTTACAGTGCATGGCCCGACAAATGGATTCTGATAGTACCAAAAGGAGGTTGGTGATTGCTGCAAATGTTTGAACCCACAACATGCTTCAAACCCTTTTCCCAATGGAGAGAGAACCTTCTCTGATACCACTGATCCGAATCTCGGGGGCTGAGATCTGGATGGCTTGAATGTCGAGAGAGGAGAAGCTTAGAAATGTCAATCTTGCATAAAAATAATCATGGAGAAAAACAACATGTAAATGAAGTACTTGGGAGGTGAGGCTCAAAGAAGACCCTCACCTATAAAACTAACTACTAGTAAATCACTCAGAGCTAATGAATCTCACAATGAACAATAGACAATATGAGAGAAACCAAAATGAGTAACTTCATATTATGAGAAGGCTTGCTAGGCCTTTATATAGAATTACAAAATGGTCCATTGGACAAAGTCAAAAACAACTTATTAAATGAGTCTCTATTATTAGTATAATAGATCTAACTACCCAACTAACTAAGTAGTGGAAAATAAAACCCAATCCAATAATAGAAAGAGCTCATTAAATGCATCTCTATTATTATAATAATAGATCTAACTATCCAACTAACTAAGTAGTGGAAAATAAAGCCCAATACAATAATGGAGAGGTGGGATTCTCTTTGACCCTTATGGGCAACATGTTAGCCTAATTAATTAATGAGGAGGCGGGCATCTCCTTGATCCCATTGACAATCTATTAGCTTTATAGCTTTATGACTTTTGTATCTGAATTTAGGCCATATACCCCCTTAAAATTTGGATCAGTCCCAAGGAGCTTAGAGAAGCTACCTCCTTGGGAGTGTAATCCATTTTACTCCCTAAGGCAAGTTTCTTTAATCTATGGTTTAATCTAAGAGGGTGTATGCCCTAATACTTCTCTTAGAAAACCATTAATCAATGAGATGGAGCAATAGAATGGTGAAGACTATGGTGGGGGTGTATGCCTTTATACTTCCCACCTAGCTCCTAGCATAACAATACTTGAGCTTGAAAAAATGATAGTATAATAGTAGAAAACCATACCAATATCCAGAGAAATTCCGAGACAATCCACCACAAGAGCTAGAAAATAACCTTCCAAGGCTAGCGCATCAATTCTTCCATCAACCATTCAGAAGTATAGACATACACAAGTGCACAAGATCTAAAAGAGCTAATGAGGCCGAAAATTTCAGACCAAGCCTCTCACAAGAGGGAGAGTGTTGTAGGAAAATATCCATGCGGACAGGTAGACCTCCTCTTGAGAGCTAGACCCTTAACTCTAAGCTAGAAGGTGCTTAACATGGACATTGACTTCCTTTTGGATCTAATCAAGCTGATGAACAAAGGAGAAGGAGGAAGGTGTGTACCTTATGAACATCATTTGTCCTTGCAAGGTCCAGGATGAGCTTCGATATTGAGCTCCTTGGTAGGTCCTGCAAGACAAACAAAAGTACAAAACACTTCCTACTCTACTGAGATTAGATAAAACATAGATCCATCTACTGTAGATAAACTTATATGGAACAAGTACAAGTTTTAAAGAAACATGCCAAGCATTGATTGTGTTAATGAGAACAACAATGAAGAAAACTTACAACCATAGATGTGAGTGTAGCATCTTCATCAAACTCTCCTTGTCCAACCCTTGCTCAAAAGCTCCATGATTAGAATGACAATACTTTCACTGATTATTCTCCTCCACTTCTCATGAGATCATAAGTTTGGTATCTCTAAACTCCTCTCTCCCCCTTTCCTCCATGGAAATCCCTCATTATATAAGTTTTGGAGACTTAACCACCATGAAGAGGATCTCTATCAGATCCACTAAGAAAGGGATCTCTAAGATATTTAGGGAGAAAATATCTCTTGAGTATTTTGGGGAGGAAATATCTCTCAAGAATTTTAAGGAGGAAATATTTCAACCATCCATGAGATCCTCCACCTTCCCTAAAAAATAGGAAACCAAATGTGAGGTGGATTCTCACACTTAATTAATTTCTTTTTCATGAATATTAATAATAATTAATGTGCACTTGATTCTCACACTTAATCAATTTCTTTTCCATGAATATTAATAATAATTCATGTGTACTTGTTGTTTTGGCCTTCATGTAATATATCCCTCCTCCACATTGACTAGGGATTGTGACATAGGTTATTCCATGGGTCACTTTACGACACTTAGGGTGAGGTACCTAGGTGTGAAAATTTCATGTGTAATAGAATGCCCCCTAAAGTGTGAGGTCAAGAGAGAGAATGATGGCCGAAACGCTTTACAAATATTTAAAGAAAGGGTATAGACACAGAGAACTTGATAGAAGCTGCACACAAACATCCAACAAATATTATGACATGTTTCAAACCCAAGGCAGGCATACCTATGCTTGGGTGATAGATACTTGCAAGATATGGCCACCATAAAATACACTGTGGATCCATAATTATATTAATAAAAGTTATAGCCACCAAGGATATAGTGTGGATCTATACTCCTATGACCTGAACTGGTCGTAGCCATGAAGAATACACAGTGCATCTATGCGATGACAAGACATAGCCATGACCAATACAAAATGGATCTATGTGACAGTATATGTGTCAATGTTCAAGAGAAAATCCGTCACAACCTGGGAAAAGTACATATCAGAGTGATCACTCAACCCAGGGTCTTCTTACTGATCCTGATGTAGTATGAATCTAACCATGTGAATATATGTACTAATGTCGAACATGGCAGAAACCACTTGATTACCGATCAATGATGTAAACCGTTAACAAGCGTGAGGGAGGTCACCATTGATGTCAATGATTCCCAAGGTACTCTAGTACATTCCAACAAATGTGAATGGATGAGCTGAAGTTGAACATCCATGGAATCATCCGATCAAAGTTCAATGATGTAAACCCACTGTCGAACGTGAAGAGGCTTGCCATTGAGGCATGTAGGTCCCAAAGTACTAACTGGTTTCTAAATCTAGTTCCTGGATAATGTATTGAAGTCGACAGGAATAGACTCGTCGAAAGAGGGCCTTGATGTATCCCCCATCAATGACACAAAACAGACACAGAGATGTAATTGGTGGATCAAAAGAACATGGACTGACACAGGTATTGAAACACGATATTTGTGATGGCTGACTCTCGAGGCAGATACTTCCCTTGAACACTGAGGCACAATAGCAGAAACATGACATGGACCAAAACACAATGATGCAGTGGATACTGTGACTTTCATCGGGTGACCCAAAGGAGTAAGAAAAACTCAGAGGATTGGTTCATTGAAGAGGTTCAGTGGATTAATATGTGTGCAAAGACAAAGTGTCATATTCAAGGGAAACTCTAAGAGTTACTTGGTAATGTTCTCAAAAACAACTTGGCTTGCTTCTTTCAAATTTTCCCCCATACAGAAAGATGAGTACCTCCTTTTAATTTAATGAGCTCGAGGAGGGTAACACATGCTCGATATAAATCACCTTTGGTAAGTTCCTCTTCCTTTGTTTAACGAACTGGAAGAAGTAAGAGTTCGGTCCCATATGGGCCCTTCAATGTATGATTGTTTAACAAGTCCAGAGAAGGTAGACTCGATAGTTTTTCATATTTAGAGAGTCTGAAAACAACTTAAAGGTGACTCCAATGTTGTCTTTTTTTGTAATGTTAGTCTCGCGAGGCCGAAGAAGAGATAAATTATCACTCAAAAGACACCCTTTCAAACCTTTCAATGAGTGGGAAAGGAAGCAAGATCACTCTACAATATTTTCATGTTTATAGAGTCTGAAAAGAGATTTAAAGATGACTCCAGGGGGTTCCTTTTTTGTGTATCCATGCAGGTCCGAAAAAGAGATAAAAGTTTACCCGAATGCATTCTCATGTATTTACGAGCATGAGAAAGAACAAAGACTAAGCTCAGTATGCCCCCATCTTGACAGCTAGTGGCTTAACTCCAGAATGATCATCAAAGGCTGGAGACATGCCCTCCAAGCTTCAATTCATTCACCGACTTTGAGGTTGTCACCAATTTCTCTAGTAGATGAGAAAACGTTGAAGGGTGGATGAAAAGAAGGTTCAAGAGAGGTGACTATTTCATTTTTTAACAAGCTTGACACAGGAAAATAACTATGCTCAGGGTTCTGGGTTCAATCCCCAGATTGTTGTTTCATTTTTTAACAAGCTTGCTACAGAGAGGAAAACTATGCTCAAGACCTCTGTTTCATTTTTTAACGAGATTTCCACAAAGAAGAGAAACTATGCTCTTGGTTTCTCCTTGATCATGGCTTCCAAGAGAATAACGCTCTAGAAGGATACCATGTCAAGGGACAAAACTCGATGATGGCTTCCAAGAGATTTTCGCTGGATGGAAGATAATCACTCTGGAAGGAACACATGTCGAGGGCCACGACAGGGGTAAGGATATCAGGCTCCAATAGCCCTACCAAAGAAATCACCATGTCAACTACCAGATCCAAATCATCGGAAGTTGAAGTCATTGGAGACAATGCCACATAGTTGACATGTGGCGGGGGCGATACTGTCTACATATAAGAACCATTTAGAGAGGTAATCCAGTTAGGACCGATGAATGAAATTTGATCAATAGTCACAATTCTTCCATCGTGAGGGAAATATATAATGTAGAAAAGAGTGGATACAATAAATTTCATGGCATAGACATAATCCCACCCAAGGAGTAAAGTGAAATCCAAGGGGTCTCAGACTACCATGACATCAATAAAGACAGTTTTTCCTCCCAAAGTTATGGGAAACTGAGGAAGGGTCCCTCAAGATTGACTAGTTCTTCTGTGAAAAGATAAAAGATTCTGTGTAACCGCCGCAAGCTGCGGACAACCCAAAGTGTACCAAGCAACAAAAGACAAAATACTAATGGATGCACCTTCATCTATAAACGTTTGAGGAACATCCCGACCACAAACCTATACTGTAATCTGGAAAGGAATGTGAGAGGGAAGACAAGGTCTAGTTAGCGCACCCCAATAAAAAAGGATGGTCTTATTACTTGGAGGGGGTTTCATGGGAGAAAGAGGAATGCCCCCAGCACGGTAGATTCTGTATCAACAAGAAAAACATGGGAAGTATCGGGTTTACTCTCTAGAGGGAGAGTAGGATCGACCAATGGTGGACTTGGATCGATCACTTTGGCACTCTTCAAAGGAAGAGTGGGATTGACTGATGATGTAACTAGAGAAACCACTTTGGAACTCTTCGAATGAAGGGTGGGACTGATCAAGGAAGGGACTAGATCAATCACTTTGGCACTCGTCAAGGGAGGAGTGGGATCGACCGATGATAGAACTGGATTGACCACTTGGGTTTCATTCTCCAAGGGGAGAATGGGGTCAACGTGTGGAAACAAATCGACTGCTTTGGTGTCACTCTCTAACAGGAGAGTGGGATCGGCTGAGGATAAAAATGGATTGACCACTTGGGTTACACTCTTTTGATGAAGATTGGGGCTGATCGATGATGGAACTGGATCAGCTACTTGGGTTTGTGGTCCAATCGAGGAGGAAACTAGATTGACCATCTAATCAACCGGACTGATCGGGGATGGAACCAGATTGACCAGTCCATCAACTAACGATGGGTTGGGGGAAATATTACGATAACCTTTTGGAAGTTGAAGTTTTTCCAAAAGAGAATAAGCCTCGTCCATACGAGGGCAAAGGTGAGAGTAATGATCACCTTTGCATAACATGCAAGGAAACTTGACAATTGTCTTCTTCTTACCAGCCTTAATGTCACTAGTTGACAGGGTATCATCGACATGACCAGTAGAGGCCAATGATGTGGAGGACCACATTTCTAAGACCTTGGGAATACCAGGGAAATCCCTCAGAAAATGGTCACCCTTACAAAGACTGCAAGGGAATTTGGGTTTCAGATTCTTCATTTTAATCTTGTTGACCTCATCAACACTCCCAATACTATTAACATTAATTGGTTGCTTAGAGCCAACATCTAATGTTGTTGGGGCCTTGGTCCATTTCGGGCTCTTCTTCTTCTTTTCTTTCCATTTCTTCTTCTTCTGATCAACCTGGCTACTTGCTTTAGAGCTTTCACTAGGTGAAGAAGGAGAAATGGAAGGAGACTTAATGGGCGAAGAAGGTGAAACGTCAACGTGAGGTTGATGTGTGGGTATTGTACTAACATCTAAAGTATTAGGTGTAGTTGAAACATTGGGAGGATTCAAGATCACTGGATTGGGGAACAACCAAACTGGTAATCCGATGGTGAGTCCTAGAAGACTCAGTGTGGCAATATATGGAGGACCAAAGTTTCCAAAAGAAGGAAAGGTGTAAGGTTCCTCAGGACAAGGGGTTACTCCATTGGTACTCTTGGGATTCGATGCCATTAACACTAACTAGACCTAAGGTATACTAAGTAACACAACCATCACACGCTATGAATCTGAGAAGCAATCAATCAAACAAACGTTCCCATGATGAAACCACTAGTTGGTGATGAAATCCAACATCGCGAGATAAAAATAGGAAGGGGCAGGGATAGAGTGGGTGGATCAGTTACGTTGATGACCTACTTAATGGAATTACACCTTGGTGCAAGCTTCTATGCAGTAATTGTGGATTTACCCTCCAAGGAGCCTGAGTGAGTTTGACCAACGTCTGTTCCAGGTACAGTGAGACTTCCCTTCACCGTCACCTTGTGTAATACCCTAAATATTTTGGCTACTCAGGTCACCAAATCACAGTCATCCCCTAGGCGAGTATAGTCGACAGTCCAGTCCAAACGTAAGGGCATGGTATCTAGCCCGAAATCAACTTGAAAGGCTTCCACTCAACATTGTAGGTATACCTTCAAGCGACCCCCATAATACGATCCGACTACTACAATCAGTCAAACCATGGAGGGATAATATCCATATCTCTCCCAAGTGTGACCTCGTGCGTAACCTTTGTGTGAGAGGGGGATCCCAGAAATCCTATACGACAATTTGATTTCACTCTCCCTACTGCAAGATACTAAGTTTGTTTGATAGCTTTGGAAATTTATCCTTTCAACCTATTCCAAAGCCCTACACATTAAACTAATGTAGGTTTTCTAAAAAATATGTAAAAAGTCTGATAAATTTTAGTTAAGCATATGAGAGTGAAGATTGATGAG
>JASDQU010104464.1:114598-129508 GCA_032191745.1 Picea mariana | reverse complement strand
GCAATATTCCTGGAAAAGAACCTAGCTTATCATTCAAAGACAAAGCATATTGATGTTCAGTATCACTTTGTGAGAGACATGGTTGAGGAAAAGAAGGTGTTGCTGGAAAAGGTTGACACTTTGAAGAATGTTGCAGATTCATTGACAAAGTCTGTGAGCACAGAAAATTTCTCCTGGTGTAGAGTAACAATGGGCATTGTTGCCCTCAATTGTTGACTATATAATCCATTGGACCCTTGGATGCAAAGAAAACAACAAGTGGGAGAATGATCGGAATCTAATAGTGTGAACATGCCAGCTAGAATGGGGAAATTGGGCCAAACCTTTTTTTGAGATGCTTTCAACTCCTTGCTAATACCTCCTGGTACCGTCTAGTATGCCACTTATCTGCACACTAGCCTATCAGGTTAAAACTGTGGGAGGGCATGAGAAGGAATGGAACAACCAAATACTTTGATATAGGAGAAATTCTCCTCAATGAACCAGTTTGTAAGTTTTACCAATTTTCCCATAATCCTTACTGAAATCCAGGGTGGCGGGTGATCGTAAAAATCTATATGAACAGACAATACAATGTTGTGATATATTTCATAAAATAAGTCTTTGGTGTTCTCCTCCCATAATTTGGAGTGATAGAAATGAATTGGCTCATAATTGGTCAGGGTATAACCCCAGTTCATCAGGCAAAAAGGGGTCATGAAACAAATGACATCCATAACATATGGCGACATGTAAAATGGGGCAAGCTACCCTTTTGATTTTGCTGATTTATACTCAATGATTTCCTTGGCCAAATTATCAGATAGCATTTTGGCCCAATTGAAGGAATAACCCTTGGCTACCTCGTTCATGATGGCTAACCACTCAACTAATAAATATGTAGGTTTCTTCTTCCCAAACAGGGGATAGAGCATCATGGCTACATACAACATATGAGCATCTAAAGATGTCGTGGCATACATACCATGAGCATCGGCTCTGAATTTTTCCAGATGTACCCACCAGGACTTGACTATATCATGACCATTTATACCATATTGGGTGCATTCCTTTCTCTCAAACTCAAGAAGAAATGTGGCATTGTAAGTTTATTTAGGGGTATGGGAAATTTTGTACATTACTTGAAGGTGCTCTGGTAGGAAAGAGTCGACGGAGACCTTCTCGTGGTTGATGACGCTCCTGGTTTGGATGTCGACATGTTCCAAAGCCCAATGAATCATATCATTGTAGGGTGTGTATTTTTGTTCGTGCAACGATCTTATGCAGTTCTGACTGCGCTATGTTTTTTATCTTAGCCGTAAAGGACTCGTCATCTTCTTCGACAGAGTCATCTAGACAGTTAATTCTCTCATGCTCTAAGACATCAAAAACTTTCTTCCAAGTTTTAATGGTCCCCACAACTCGCGGAGTCGTGTCTGATAGAACATCTACATTTGGATTTGAATCATTACCCGATGTGTCAAGCTTCTTTGTATCTTTTCGTGGCACCATAATCCTCAAGAACATAAAATTAGCCTACTTGTGACCAAAAAATTCTGTAAGCTATACACTGAATAGAAAACTTCTAATTGCAAATGGTAAAAATGATTTTGAAATTCGAAGTGCTTTATTCAAAAAAGTCTATCGACCTTTGTATAGCTCTACTGACGAAGAATTTATTAAACTTAATGGAATTCATTACCTGGTGATTCACAATATTTATTTGAAATCATTAACCTTAATCAATCATAAATGTCATTAATACTTTGATAGTTCATGTTCAGAAGTTCTGGATGTGACAGGGTGGAAACCTCCCGAAGTCTGAATTCACGGAGGAATTAATCTCTGAGTAAACACTTTTATGTCTTAATTAATCATGTTTGAAACGTTGTGTTATCTTTAAGTATTTTGGAAGTTTGGAATTTGGAATTTTTGAATATAGCGCAAGAGAAATTTTCTGAAATCTGAAACTGCGAAGTGATTAATTAACACTTAATCATGACTAATTAAATTCGATAACCGTTTTATTAGTTCCTTGAAAACCCATTTTACTTTTTGTAATCACTTAACTTCGATTCTTTTATAATCCGAGGATTGTGAAATAAAAAACTCCCGAAGAGCAGTCTCTCGAAGTGATGTGGCAGGGATGATGTCATTCTGATCACCTGTCAAAAAATGAGAGGTGCCATGTCTCACTTGAAAATGTGAGAATCATCCGACGAAAATATCAAAAATAAGTTCCACGTGTCAACGCAAGAAAATATTTTTTTTAAAAGGACATGTGTCCTATGACTCCTGTCCGTGAGTTCTTTGGGAAAAGTCATGAGTGTTTATGTTCAGAAATTCAGAGTTTCGGGGTTTTCGTTGTTTAGGTTTTCTGGAATACCCGAAGCACGAAGCTCTGAAGAGACCATTAAAGGCTTTCTTTTAAAACTCAAGCGGCTCCAAAACATCAGGGATCATTAGGATCATTCGATCAAATTAGAGTTACTCATTGACAATAGATACCGTAAGCGCCCTATTGATAAATAACAACCAATGGATTTATTTTAATTTTAAAAGGCCACTTTCTAGGTTTTTTTCTTTTTTGGGTAAAATTTTATTTCTAAGAGGTAAAATATATAAAGCTCAAAAGCTCAAACTTATTCGTGTTCTAACACCACCATTCAACTAGGGGTAACCATTGAGCCCATTGATTTTCCGCTTAGATGAAAAACACCTCAAATATCTTTCTAAACACTTGTTGACAACTTTAGTCTGGCTATCCATATAGGGGTGATAGGCAGTGTTTAGATGCAATTGGGTGCCCTGTAGCTTGAACAATTATTGCCAAAAAATGTTGGTAAAAGTGGGGTCTCTATCAGAGACAATAGAACTAGGCATGCCATGATGCTTGAATATATTATCCATGAATATTTGAGCCACTGTGGAAGTTGTGAATGGGTGTTGAAGTGCACAAAAATGAGCATATTTGGAGAGACGATCTATGACCACCATGATGACTGACTTATTGCATGATTTAGGTAATCCTACAATGAAATCCATACAAATATGTCTTCAAATAAAAGGGGGCATCATAAGAAGTTGGAGTGTGCCTGAAGATTTGACACTTTCTCCCTTGTTGCGTTGACAGACCTCACATTCCACCACAAAGGTACAGATGTCCTGTTTCATACCCTCCCAAAAAAAAGAACGTTTGACTCGTTTGTAGGTTTTAGTAAACCTTGAATACCCGGTTGTGGGTGAGGCATGAAGTTCAAAAAGAAATGTGGATTGAAGTTGGGATTGTTTACATAATTACTAACAAACTTTGTAGCGAAGATACTCATTATGCCAAGAGTACCCTGGAGAAACTGAAGAATTATGTTTCAATTGGTGGAGCAGGCTAGAAATTATGCGGCCCTGTAGCCATTCCTGACGAACAATTTGGAGCCAATATGGTAAAATGAAGGAGAGCGAGAAAAGGGACCCTTCTTCTTCATATTTCTGGGAAAGAGCATCGACCACTACATTTTCCTTGCCCTTGTTGTAAATGATCTCATAATCATATCCAAATATCTTGGTCACCCATTTTTGTTGTTCCGAGGATGAAATTCTTTGTTCCAGGAACTACTTGAGACTCTGATGATCGGTTTTTATTTGTAATTGTTGACCCAATAAATAAGGACATCAGAGATCCACAACATGTAGAATAGCTAACTTTCCTTTTCATAAATGGATTGGCCAAAATGTTGCTCTGAAAGTTGTTTGCTAGTGAAATCCAAGGACTTGCCATCTTGCATGAGGATGACTCCAATTCCTTTCCCAGAAGAATCACATTCCAATATGAATGTCTTTGTGAATTCTACGAGGGATAGGAAAGGGGTCAAGAACCTAACATATTTTAAGGCTTGGAAGATAAAGTCCATGTGAAAGCATTCTTTTTAAAGAGGGAACTGAGTGGAGCTACAATCTTTCCATAATTCTAAACAAACTTCCTATAATAGCTCGTTAAACCTAGACAACCACAAAAGCTCTTAAAAGTTTTCGGGCGAGGCCAATATTGCATAAATTCAATTTTCTTAGAATCCACTCGGACACCATCCTTATCGACAATATAACCCAGGCATTCCACTTCTGAGGCATCAAAGGCACATTTATATTATTTGAGGAAAAGTTGGTGCTTAGAGAGTAGATGGAGAACTTGATTCACATGGGAGAGATGGGATGACCAATTTTTACTATATATGAAAAGATCATCAAAGAAAACTAAGACAAAATGATGGAGAAAAGGACGGAAGACATGGTTCATAAGACTTTGAAAAGTGGAAAGAGCATTACACAATCCAAAGGGCATTTCCAAGCATTCATAATGACCCTCATGAGTGCGAAATGAAATATTGGGAATGTCGTTTTCTTTCATACGGATCTCGTGGTATCCATAATGTAGATCCAATTTGGTGAAGTACTGAGCACCACTCAATTCATCCAAGAGGTCATCAATGACAAGAATGGGGAATTTGTATTTGATTGCTAGTTTTTTGAGGGCACAAAAATCAGGACACATGCACCAAGTACCTTCTTTCTTCAATGTCATGACCATAGGGGAAGAATAGGGGCTAGTACTGGGATAGATAAAACCGAATTCTAGTAATTCATGAAAAATTTTCTCAATTCATTCTTCTGGGAAAAGGGATGATGATAAGGCCAAACATTGGGAGGAATACTTCCCAAGATGAGAGGGATGGAATGATCATGGACTCCAGAGGAAAGGGGGAGTACTTTGGGGGTTGTAAAAACAACTTCATGGTGAAAGAGGATATATTGGAGGTCAGGATGCAAAAATGGTGTCTCAACAACATGAATGGAGTGGAGTTGGGCTATAATTCCTGAATGACCTTTTTTGAGGAGATTTTCCATGCGATGGGAACTGATGATCTCATGGGCGCCTATTGTGATTCCTTGGAACTTATATTGTTGTCCCTCCTATTGGAATTGCATGGTTAAGTCCTTAAAATACATGAGAATGGGGCCTAGAGTGCATAACCATTCAACACCAAGAACAATGTCACAACCACCCATGTCTATAGAAAACATATGGGATTTCAAGGGATGCTAACCAATTTGGAGTCACACATTTTCACATCATCCCCAACATTTCATGGAACCACATTGGCAATAATCATTTGAAAAATATTGTTGACACAAATGTAATAATTGACTTCTTGGGAAATGTAGTGATAAATAGAGTTATGGGTTCTACAATTGTCCCTAAGGATGATTAATTTACTATTTTTTATGTAACCAATTAATTTAAGAGTCCGGGGAGTAGAGAATCTAGTGAGGGAATTAAGTGCAATCATTGGGTCAACGTCTGGTGAATCAGAGGGTGGGGTGAGGTCAGATGGCGGTGGTAGTTCCTCCATAGGAGGAAAAAAAACATCTTCCAAGAGATCCTCAATCAAAACCATAAATATATTTTGTTCCTTACACTTGTGCCTGGGAAAATATTTGTCATCACAATTATAACAAAGACCCTTGAGTTAGAGTTCAACCGTTTCAACCCTTGTTAATTTCTAGATCTTGAGGGGAGTTGCAGGAGTGGAAAAATTGGTAGGTTTAGGGAGAGGAGGAAAGGAGGGTTTGTGGGTATGGGAGGATACACTTTGTTGGGATTCCTTGGCTCGTTGAGTATATTCCAACCAAGTCTAGGGGAGTGCCATGAGAAAATGGGTACAAATTTCATCTTTGAGGCCACTGATAAAGAATTCTCTAAATAAATCATCTGGCATGCCCTCTGTTTTGAAAGCCAAGTGTTAAAATGAGGAAATAAAGTCTTCCATTGTCCCAAACTTCTTTAACTTGGTCAAACTACCTAAATGGTGGGTATCATAGTCAAAGCAATCATAAAGTTTGGACATAAACTGTGTCCAAGCAAGATACCCGTGGCGTGCCTTTTTTCACCATTTCCACCATTGCCATTGCTCCAGATCCACGATGAAAGAGCATCACCATCAACACCAAAGGAGGCTAAGTGGAGGACAACTCAGTGCCAACACACACATTTAAAGTTGGTTTTGATCCCAAGGGGGGTGCATCATCTTAAATTTTTTGAAATATTGTAATAAAAGAACTTTTAAATGTTTTGGAGGCTTGATGCAATGTATAAGATCACTAGAGATTGTAATCACCTTAATTGTCTGTAGCATTGTATATATTTCCATCTCAACTCTTATCTAGTTATAAATGCTCATTCATTGTAATAGGACTTAGTAGATGAATTTTTTTAATTATGATAGGATAGTTGTTAAGTACCTGAATATATCTAAAGATAAATCTCAAAATAAACCCACAATATCAACAAGAATAATCCAAACCATTCACCAAAACACTAAACACAAGAATGTAGACAAAACCCTTGAGGTAGGGTAACACCATATATTAATCCTTAAGGAAGGATAACACTCCTAAAGCAATGCTTGATACATTCACAATATTATTCACTATGTTTCAATACATTGCTTACACTTCTTTATATAACTCTCTCTATCTCTTAGGAACCTTCTAGAGAGTCTTCTCACATTTATTACATCTAACTACCATAGTGGGCCTTTATTAATATAGTGGACCTAGTCCACCTTACATTGAATTACTTCCACTAATAATACATAACCACATTCCCAATGGGTACCTCTCTAGGTACCTCATATTACCCCCATAGATATACTACATTCCATCCCCCTTCACATGTTTCATCCTCGAAACACGAGAATAATCCATACAATATAACTGGATAAGAAATGTAGCCAACTGGTACCAAGTACAACCATCCATCCATCCCAATGGAAGTCAAACTAGATGCCCAACTGTCGCCTTGTCACCTTGAGCTTGTGCCACCTCATGTCAATGTTTCCATGGACTTGGTTCTCTAGCCTCATGTCTTCCTGTAGGCCTCCATGCACCTCTATATTGGTTCCCTTTATGGTTTCTTGTTGGTGCATAAACGTGTTGATGCTCACACCCTTGCCTTAATGAATATTGTTTCTTTATATGATGTGGATGGCGATATACAACAACTGTAGGAATTTGTTCTATTTTCTTCAAATTATTTGCACATTATGCATTTGAGTCACTGACCACCTTATCTTCTTTACTGTTTTCGTCCTGTTCTTTTTCTTCAACTGTTTCTATAGAATTTGTCTCTGATTCAACTTTGGACTCAGAAATAAATTCTTTGCTGGCCTCTGTGGGCCCATATTTCTTATTAAGAGACACATCCTGTAATGTGATTTTCTTTTTCTTGTACCACAACTTTAAAAACTTTTTTTGCACATTAATATTAATGGTACCCACTGATTCTATCCAAGGATATCCCAAAACAATATCCATTTCATCCATATCCATAGCATAAAAATCTGAATGCAACACATATTTATCCATATTGAGTTTCAAATACTTAAAAATTTTCACATTTTCACCCTCAACCTGTGTGCTTTGAATATCCTTTGCAAGAACCTGCATTCGATTAACCAACTAAACATTGATAAAATTATGCATACAACTAGGGTTAATAGAAACAATAACCTTCTCCTTTGAATACAACCATGAACCTGTAATATAGAGTTTCCACATGAAAATAAACCCTTGCTGCTCTCTTCATCCTTACACTTTGCATGAGACCACTTGTCTAAAATTAATTTTACATATGCTTCATCATAAAGTGTCATCAACTCATTATAATTAAATGAGTTCCACCATATGCGAGCATCTTCTTGAAAACCATATTGTAGACATATTCTCCAACGATCTTTCCATGATGACTTTTGAGATTGTATATATTCTTCAATACTAGGGCTATCATCCTTTCTAGTAAAATACATCTTGCTTGAAATAAATTTGTAACAAAAGCTAGGGCTTAAAAATAAATTACTGCAGAAAATCACGGCTTTTTCTGGAAAAACCTGAAAAACTGATGAATTTAAAATGCTCATAACATTACTTCCTGTACTTCGTTTCGATCGAATTTTTTTTAAATCGGGTATTTTTCCGAGAGGTATTCAAATATCCAAATTTTTTAGCCAAATTCTACACAGAAAGTTTTATATCTGAACCTTAAGTGCACTGCCCTTTTTTTCCCCTAGAAAAAAATTGTAAAAAGAGCAAACAAATATTCCCTTATTTGGCCAAGGAAAGTACTCTGATATCAATTCTTAAATACCAAAGAATGAATACAAAATATAGTCAAAACCCTTGAGGTATGGAAGCACCATACAATGGATCCTATTATGGAAGGGATCCTCTCATGTTCACTTACATCTTCGAGGGGGCTTCCTCCTATTGAGCTATTGTTCCAAATACGATACTTCTTCTTCCCATTACATTGCTTGGAGCCCTTTATATAGTGCTACCATCACCTAAGAACATTCTAGAGGAGAAAACTTCTAGAAGTATAACCTTCTAAGAAGTCCTCTTACATTTATTATATCTAACTAACCATTTATTATATCATAGTGGACCTAGTCCACCTTACATTGAATGGCCTCCACTATTATCACTATGGGCCCTCTGTCCCCCCACCCCTCCCCCACTACCTCTCTATCTACCTAACAACAACAATGAAATTTGTGATTACGGTCATTCAATTCATAACATCATCAAATCCTCACTCCTTTGTTCTCTAGAATGATCATTCCCCTTTCTTAGTGACGCATGCACACTCTTCTAGCACGTCCGCTCACAGGATCTTCCCTTTACCACAGCCCGAAGAACTCAAATGTTCCTCTATTTCCCTATCGGGAAATCTGCACCCACAGAACTATCACTCATTCCCCCTCCTTTCAATCGGGAGATCAGACTTCGCGGTATCGCAAGGTCGATGGTCGGGTGTTGGATTCTCAAAACCCCGAACTCTGACACAAGTCAACGTTGACCTTTTCCCGTTTCCTATCGGGACTTTCCCTTTCACGATTTCTCCTCTCATTATATCAAGCACTTCGTTTCTCCAACTCCCGACTCACAATATGCCAAAACTCCGATGAGCTCGCGGATTTTGACTTTTCAACGACCTCTTATCTCGTCGGGACTTCGAACTTCGCGGGATCGCGAATCCTAACGTCAATATTTCAGGACTTCTCACTGCGAGATCCCGATGAGATGTGCCACCTGTCCACTCGTTTTCTCTGCTGTGATCCACACTATTCCCTTTAGCTATCTGAATATCGCATATTGCAATTCCAAATTGCAAGAGTATCCTGTCCTCAGGACCTCCGAAACACCGAACCCCAACTTCGTTAGATCTTCCGACACATCTCAAATGATGGACGGCTCAGGTCGAACCTTGGACTCCACCAAGCACAATGTCAAACCATTCACCTATATGAGCCTCGATGATCGAATCCATGGTTGAGTGATCACACGACACGTGTCCTTCTTGAGATCCACAACTATGATCCCCTCATTGTTTCAGAACTCAAAAGGTCTCGGGCTCTTGACTTCTGGATCCCCGATATACCGATGACTTATGATTCCTGCCACCTATCCCAACAGATGGACAACTCTAAGCTTGTCGGGATTTCCACGATGGATTTGCCCGATCTCTGGTCCATGGGATTCTCGATTTTCCGAACCCCGACACCTCAATATCCCGATGCTTCTCGGGGTCTCCACTCTGCTCATGAAGATTTAAACCCTGCACAACTCCTATCAAATGGATGGTTGATAGGTAACCGTTTCATGATCCAACGGCTCACGATCCCTAGAGCTTAAACTCTGGATGTAACCATATCCTCCTTACTTCTCTGGAAGATCTGACGGCTAGCGGGGTTTCGCTAATCCTCTCCACAAGATCCTGACCGTCTGTCTTCTCCTCCTCGATACGTTCGCGAAGTGAACCAAGGACTCTTTCCTGGACTTAATCACCTATGACACAAAACTCCATCGCCTTGAGTCACTCGAAATGCTCCAACTCCTTATGCTACCTCCAATATCTTCAAAGGATTTATCCCTCCTGAGCATTCTCACGACTCTGAATCTTAGAGAATATTTATGCACGCACTCCTTGCGGCAACTCTTAGACACTTCCAAGTGCTGAATACCTTCGACTCTACGCACTCCTGCAGTAGCAGTCTCTCACACCTTACCTAGGTTCACAACACTAAATATTTTCTTATCCCGCGCACTCCTTGCACAGCTCCTATAACCCAATTTCACTTCTGGGTGAACGAGAACAAGAGTTAAACTATCTGATCTTTCTATCAACGCACTCCTTGTGGATGAATTCAACTGCACTCCTTGCAGGAACTATTTCTTAGATAGAGAAACAATTGAAACTCATTCCATTTTCCTTTTAGACTTCAACCTCAAACATGAAATTATATACATAGCATATAAATAAAATGTATAACAGGAAGTAAATACTTATGAACATAGAATTCAACATACATACACAGAGAACAAACACAAAACCATAAATTTGAATCAACCTCTTCTATTAATTCAAGCTCTGTACATGGGTATTCTTCTACAGTTCTCTGCTTCTCTCCTATGCTCTTCCTGCTTCTATATTAAAAAATGCACATTGAGGGTGTCTATATCTCGTTTCCCTCTTGCGCTCTCTAACAGTCTAATCTAGAATTAAATTTCTATCTACCTACATTAACTATCTTAAATGCCTCCTACCTACTAAGGACGAGAGTGTATGGCTCAAGGTCCGATTACATTTCACAAGTGTGCTTCATCTTAATGGATCATTTAAGATTGCGCAACAACTTCAAGGTGTTTTCAAAATTTGTGCTGGCGCTTGTCCAGTTGTTTGATTTTCTCTGCACTGGCTCGCTTGATGTGGGAGATGCTCTTGCATCATACTCCCTCGCTTGAAAACTGTCATGGGATCCTGTCCATGATCTCCTGCATGGTATGTCCATGCTTCTGTATCTCTACTTCAGCCTCCCAGCTGGCATCTTCAACTGGATGGCCTTTCCATTTGACCAAATATTCAAAATATTCTTTCCTTCTGGTCTTCTTACCAATTCTTTTATCCAGTATGCGCTCCATCTGGGGCTTTTCTACAACTGGCATCTACTTTTGCCACTGAAACTCTGACTGTTCATCATTTGTTCCTGCTTCCTCATATTTGTATGGGTACAAATCTGAGACATTGAATATCGGAGAAATTTCGATCCCATCGGGTAATTCACTCTCATAAGCATTTGTCCCAATTTTCTTCAAGACCCTACATGGTCCAATCTTCTTCATCTTCAATTTATTATACATTCCTCTCGGGAACCTTTCATTTCTCAGATGTGCCAAAATCAAGTCACCAAATTCGAATTGAAGTTGTCTTTTGTGTTGATCTACTCTCTGCTTATACTCCTGACTTGAATTTTGCAACTGCTCCTTCACTCGGTTGTGAAGTTCCTTCATCGCTTCTGCAAAATCTTTTGCACTAGCACTCCTATTTGCATTCTATTCTGAATCCCTCAACTCAGAAATTCCTCTCGGTTGTATGCCATAAACAATATGAAATGGACCCTAGCCTGTGCTCCAATTCACTGAGTCATTGTACGCAAATTCTGCCTGTGGTAATATGTGGTCCCACTGGCTGTGGTGCTCTGTCACCAAGCTTCTTAGAAAATCTCCTAGACTTCTGTTCACTACTTCTGTCTATCCATCCGTCTAAGGATGATAAGACAAACTAAACAACAAGTTAGTTCCCAGCTTCTCCCATAAGGTTCTCCATAAATGCCCTATGAAATTTTTATCTCTGTCCGAAACTATGCTCCTTGGTAAGCCGTGAAGTCGAATGACTTCTTTGAAAAATAGGTTCGCGATGTGAGTCGCGTCACTGGTTTTCTGACATGGGATTAAGTGTGCCATCTTGGAAAATCTATCCACCACCACAAAGATTGAATCACAACATCTTTGTGTTCTTGGCAACCCCAATACAAAATCCATGCTAATCGCATCCCACGGCGTTTCAGGTATGGGAAATGGTTGATAAAAACCTGCATTCTACTTCCTTCCCTTCGAATGCTGGCAAATTCTGCATCTGTCTACAAATCTCTTGACCTCTGATCGCATCCCTGGCCAAAAGTATGATTCGCTCAGCTTTGTGAATGTTTTTTCATGACCAAAGTGTTCAACCAATCCTCCACTATGTTTCTCCTTCAACAAGTTCTCCCTCATGGAGCAATTCAAAATACATAACTGGTTGCCTTTAAACAACAATCCTTCTTGGATCATGTATTCTTTTCATTTGCTGCTATCTCTGAGAACTGGATTCTTAGCTGCTTCATACACTTCCTTAAAGTTTGGGTCATCTGCGTACATGTCCCTGAGATCATCAAACCCCAATGTCTTGACTTTGAATCCCTACAATAGTAAACACTTCCTGCTCAAAGCATCAACAACTTTGTTAGTAGTACCAAAAATATGTTTAATCACAAATGTGAAATTATGCATATATTCAACCCATTTTACATGTCTCTGATTCAACTTTTCCTGTTGAGTCACAAACTGCAGTGCATGATTATCACTATACAATACAAACTCTTTCGGGATCAAGTAATGCCTACATTTTTTCAATGCCTGGATGATAGCATAAAACTCCTTATCATAAGTAGAGTACTTCAAATTCGTTTCATTCAACTTCTCGCTGAAATATGCTATTGTCCTGTCTTCCTGACTCAAGACTGCCCCAATCACAAATCCACTTGCATCGCACTTTACTTGAAATGTCTTTTGAAAATTAGGCAACACCAGAATTGGTTGTTCTGTAATTTTCCTTTTCAATAGGTTAAAACTCTTCTCAGCTTCTTCTGTCCAGTGAAACGATTTATGTCTTTTCTTCACTGTATTCATCATTACTGCACTAATTCCACTGAAATTCCTAATGAACTTTTGGTAGAAACTAGCCAAACCGTGAAAACTTCTCACCTCAAATATGTTCCTCGGTGATGGCCAATTTTTAATTACCTCCACCTTATCTGGATCCATCCTCAATTCATTTGCTGAAATAACAAATCCCAAGTAAATGAGCTCTGTCTTCATAAATGAGGATTTCTTCATGTTTATCAATAGCTTCTCCTGTTGTAGCTTCTGCATCACTGTAGCCAAATGCTTTAAGTGTTCACCCACTGATCTACTATAGATCAGTATGTCATCCAAATACACAATGAAAAAATTCCCAATGAACTCCTTCAGGACTTCATTCATCAACCTCATGAAGGTACTTGGTGTATTTGTTAAGCCAAATGGCATAACAAGCCATTCATACATCCCTTCGTTTGTTTTGAATGTTGTCTTCCACTCATCACCTTCTCTCATGCGAATCTGATGATATCTGCTTTTCAAATCAATCTTTGAAAAGTACTTTGCTCCACTCAAGCAATCCATCAGATCATCCATCCTCAGTAATGGAAATCTGTACCTGATCGTTATCTTATTGATCACTCTCAAGTCGGTACACATCCTCCAGCCCCCATCTTTCTTTGGACTGAGTACTGTTGGAACAACACACAGACTCAAGCTTTCCCTGACCAAACCTTTGTCCAACAACTCTTGGACTTGTCTTTTGACCTCTTCATTCTCTTGCAGCGTCAATCTGTACGCGGCTTTATTTGGTAAACTGGCTCCTGGTATGAGACCGATATGACGACTCACACTTCTCATCGATGGAAACGAACGAGGTAATTCGTCCACTACAATGTCAGCGAACTCTTCCAGCAGTTCTTGAACTTCTTCTGGTAAATCATCCACTCTTGTGCTAGTCAGAACAATCCTCGGTTTCCTGACCACAAAGAATTGTGGTTCCTCCTTCTTCTTCACCTCAGTAAGAAGTTCCTTCCCACTCATGAGAAGTACAGTATTACTTACTTCCAGTTTCACTTCCTTCTCCTTAATTGGAAGCAACATATGAGTCATCCCATTCTTTTCTAAGGTATATGTATTCATCCTCCCATCATGAATCACATTTCTATCATATTGCCACGGTATACCTAGCAATAGATGACAAACATCCATAGGAATAACATCACACAAGATTTTATCATTATATCCTCCTATCTTAAATTCAACTAAACATTGTTTAGTGACAGTTACCTGGTGTCCTTTTTGTAGCCATGAAACTTTGTATGGGCTCGAATGTTCACTCGTCTCCAGTTCCAGCTTTTCTACCATCTCGGTTGAAACGAGATTATCTATGCTACCACTGTCTATAATGACCTTGCACACCCTATCCTTGGTCTTGCAAGCAGTCCTGAAAAGTCTGGTCCTTTGGACTGAACTCTCCACCTCCTTCTCAGGTGTCAAAAGAACTTTCCACATCATCAGTGATCTTCCACCTTCAACATCTTTTGCCTCAGCATCTCGCCTCTGTGCCTCGGCGATGTGAGTCTCTCTAACCTCTTTCTTTTTATCAGGACACTCATAAGACTTGTGCCCATTCTTTCCACATGTGAAGCATGTGATTACTCCACCTCTTCCTCTTCCCCGACCTTTAGTATGAGGAAAAGTATTATTATCAGCATACCCTCCTCTTTGATCAGTATGTTTTCCTCTTTGTTCAGCATATTGCTACCCTCGCTGTGAGGTTCCACCTCTCTCTGTGTGAGTCAGAGGTTTCTTCCAGTCTTCTTTGAGCTTTTGATATTTTTCTTGGGAAACCGATTTGCCTCTGGGATGACTTCTGCCTCAACCCCTTTGACCTTGCTTTCTATTGGATCATGTTGTCATTGATGCCAATGGTTTGTCATTGATGCCAATGGTTTGATTACTTGGGAGATTGTTGGATCATATGTCATTGATGTTAATGGTTTGGTTTGACTGATGTCATTGGTTGATGTCAAGTAATTGATTGATATGATTCCCTTGATGAGAATGTTATATGTCTAAGTGGAAACCAATTGATGCAAAGGTAAACAAATGGATGAACTCCAAAGTGGTCCCCTTATGGTG
>JASDQU010104464.1:71310-106845 GCA_032191745.1 Picea mariana | reverse complement strand
CTGATATATGTTGCTGATATGTGCTCACATCTAACTGGTTATAAATGACAACAATGGGTAATGAATAAATGTTGAATGCTAATTGATGAGTTTTTGTGCAAGAGGGCAGTTTTGGGAAAAAGAGCCCCACACTCATTCACCCCCCCTCTAAGTGTGGTAGGTGTGTCCAACATTAACAAGATGAGAAGAACCAAAACCAATAAAATATTGTAGTGCAGAGACAACAACACACTTCTTGTTCGAACAAGTGATCACTAGATTTGGATGCCCAAGGATCTTCATGAGTGACCAAGGCACTCACTTCATTAACAACACTATTAAGGCTATGACTGAGGAGTTTGAATTTTATCATCAAAAGAGTACATCATATCATCCTCAAGAAAATGGAATAGTGGAAGCCTTTAATAAGATCCTAGAAAATGCACTGACAAAGATCTGCACTCTCAACAGGGATGATTGGGACTTGAAGATACCAGTAGTACTCTGGGAATACATGACCACATGTAAAAAATTGAGAGGGCAGACACCATTCAAATTGGTGTATGGACAAGAAGCAGTGGTGCCATTAGAATTTGCAGTACCTAGTCTGCGCATAGCAACAATTACTAAGATGATAGAGCGAGGCACAGTACAAGAAAGGCCAAGTAAACTGATGTTCATGGAGGAAGATAGAATTCTATCAGGGTTTCACCAAGAGGTAAAAAAGCAAGGGACAAAACTTGGCATGATAGACATATTGAAAGGAAAAGTTTCAAGGAGGGAGATCTAGTTTTGGTGTACAACAGTAAATCTCTTCAGCACCCAAGAAAACTCAGAATGCATTGGTTGGGACCATATGAAGTAAAGATTGTCACATATGGGGGAGTTGTATAGTTGAAGGATTTGGGAGGAACAAAACTCAAAGGAATGATCAATGGGAGTTGACTGAAACTGTATAGGGACAATTGACCTCCTAACACTTACAAAAAAAAAATATGCACTGAATAACAAAGGACTGTGCACAACAACAGAGGGGTTACCACGTGAGACACCAAAAGAAAAAAAGAATATAGAATAGAGCTACAATGACAAAAATAAATGTCCATGCGTACCGGCGAAACCGCATAGCACACACTTGGAAAATTTAGCGTGCTGGAAAAAGGACCGACTGCCAGAAAAAGGCAGAAATTGGAAAAATGGAAGATACGAAAAACAAGCACCAACTGGTGGTGTCTATAAAAATTGAATGACAAGAAATTTTGAAGCGACGTCGCATTAATCGTGCCAATTGGCGACGTCAAAGGAATTCATTGTCAAGTATGTGGGAAGCACCAATTCATTTAAACCACAGCTCGAGTAACTTCTCTGTGAAGTTTCACACCACTTGTTATATAAGGAAGGCACGCGGGAAATGAAAGGGTTATTGTGAAATTGAGAAATCACGGAGAGACAGAGTATAGAGAGAAGAGGGAGATCGAGAAAAAGTGATAGAGTGAACTAGCTTGGCAAAGATCAACTTGAACGACCATGGAAGAGCCCAAGCTAGGTGTGTCGAGCTAGGCCTGCAAAAGACCTTGAAGCAACCTCAGAGCACCACATGAGCCACATGGAATCGAACAAGAACCCGCACATACTGTCGAATTCGTCAACTTGGGTGAAATCCCTTCACCCAATATGGAACCAGTGAGTCCCACACCCATGGTGGAGGAAACCCAAAAAACAACACCAGTTGGCATGGAAATTTATATGTCAGAAATGGGATAGGGCCAGCAGGCCAAGGACACAGGAAATCCTTCGCTCCCTAAACACCCAGAAGGTGCCTCGAGGGTTAATGAGACGGTCCCAAACCAGACAAAATAGGTCACGCCAAGAACGTCACACATAGTAGCTCTGGAACAACAACAAGAGGGTACAGTAGAAGATGCCATCGACCGACCAGAGGCATATGCAGAGGAAAGACAAA
The DNA here is from genome assembly GCA_032191745.1 of Picea mariana. NCBI lineage: Eukaryota > Viridiplantae > Streptophyta > Pinopsida > Pinales > Pinaceae > Picea > Picea mariana. The sequence continues at coordinate 104,903 of JASDQU010104464.1, read as the reverse complement.
TGGATGTTGGAACCTTGAGTTAGCCACCACAACGAAAGGGAAAACAAACCATAGCAAGATCATCGCACAAACAGGCTACAACAACCATAGTTTTACCATGCATTCTAGAAGGGGTGCACACCATGCCTAACCTTTTAGGATGCATGGAAAAAATACTATACTCGGACCATGATGTGGCCAATGTGGACAAGTTTCCTGAATTCGCAAGGCAATTCTACCTAGACCGCGTGGGTATAGGACCCTTTGACAATCCAATTTTACAACCAAAACAGTGGGAAACTAGACTGGCCAACACATGGATTCTAAATCTATTTGATATCTCACATTTTGGAAGGGACCGCGACATAAACAATTGTGTTAAGCAGTTGATTTCAGTCACCCATGGAGGGTACCTATGGGTGGAAGAGCCTATCTCTATAGAGTAGAGATCATTTCTTTTATTACAGGGCTGACATATTAGGGGGAGAGTCTCATGAAGTACCTTGATGAAAAGAAAAAGGAGAAGGTGTTGGTGGAGGAGATGAAGAAGACGTATGGCACGGAGAGAGCGTCGCGTAGAATCATTATCAAGCGCATTAGTGACGTAGCAACAAGGCTGGCCACCAAACTCATGGCATGCAAATTTCTCAGGAAGTGATGCAAGGAGGAAGTCCCTGCCAGGGTCATCATGGCTGCAGCACAATGCGTGGAGGGAACTATGCTCAGCTGGGCCCCATACTTATTGAACCTATTCCTTGAGAACTGCAAAGACGTACAAGACCTAGGGACATAGTTTCACTACTCTTGGCTACTCATCTTGATTTCCTTGAATAAATAGAGGGAGCCCAAGTACACATACTTTTGCGAGTGAACCAGTTGTTGTCACGCAACATGATACATATCGTTGGGAAGCACTTCGAACTCCAAAACCAGAAGTGCAAATGCAAGCATGTTCATGGGGTATTACAACGACCTGCAAGAAAGCATTGCCAAAACTTGGAAAATTACTCCATAAGTGGTCATGCAATATCAAAACATCACCGAATTCAAAGAGACCAGGCATACCATACGGATCCAAGCATGAAGGGATCCTGAGAAGGAATGGATACAACTATGATATTGTGTCAAGGAAGATGATGTAGAGATGGCCATCAAGGATTCACAAGATGACTAGAGAGTTCCAGTCCTGACTCAAGAGATACCCACAGATAAGGAGGTTGATGTAGGGAAAGAACAGACACCTGTCAGAGATAAAGCTGTGCCTAAGAAGCCAAATCCAATTCAGAAGCTGACACAACAAAATAAAGGGGGTGTGCCAAATAAAGGTACCCAGACCAGGAAAAAGGACACCACCCAAGCACCGAAAGAACAAGAAGAAGGGGATGAGACAACACAAGGAACCACATCAAGTGATACCCATCAGGAACAAATCCAGAACAAGAGGTCGATCATACACACTGGGGGTGCATGCAAGAAGGCCAAGGCGCACAAGATGCCACCAGAATACAATCGCCGAGGATGACGTAGACCTCGTGGATGAAAGAGTCCAAGACCAGAAAATTGAGGAGTTTGAAGACACCCAGCACCAAAGGGACCGAATTTAGGATGCGCTGGCCGACATGAGGTGGGTCCTAGAGTAGATCAGAGAAACATAGAGGGAGGGCAGAGGAACATAGTCATTCCCCACAGCATCAGAAGTAGGATCCAAGGTTGCATCGAGCGAATGGGATATGATCCAGATGATAGCACATGCGAGCTTGACTTTCCATGTTACACCTAGCATTTTGCACATGGATGAGATTGTAGGCTAGACACCCTTGAAATATATGGTGCATATACAGTTGGTAATGGGGATGATACCAACCAAGGCACTATACAAACTGCAAGTCGGTGCCATGCAAGAGGTGCAGTTGTGCACAGAAACAGATGCAGCAAAGTTGCAACACACAAAGGACAACAAAGAGGAGTTGGATTTGGTGCTCGATCAAGTCAATCTCGAAACCAAATATGAGAAAGATTGTGCGGATAGGCTCGAGTAGGGAGTGGTTGTAGCCTATGAAAAAATTCCAAAAATCGCACAAATAGCAGAGCCAACGAGAACACAGAAAATTGATCAGATTGTGCAATCAATTGACCAATACAGGAAGAAGATCGAGAACCTTCGGGAACAACTCATTCCTACCACTCCCTCGGAGGTGAAGGAACAAAGGAAGCAAGAAGTAGCCATAAAAATGGATGAAATGGAATGACAAGTCAGTGCAACTGTCAACTTGTTTTATATAGAAGCACAACTATGGACAAAGTTAGAGGAAGATCGACAAGTCCAGCACTGGGACTAGGAAGAGGAAAAGATTAAGCACAGCTATCCAGGACCTCAAGTAGAGGCAGAAAATAATGAAGACCAATGAATGCCTCAAAGGAGTACAAGAGATAAATAAATTGCAAGCAGAGCTAATAGATGCGAAGACACATAAGAAGGATCGACAAGCTCAAATGGAACCTCTCCAAGATCTAGCAGCGGAAGTCATTGCGCAGGTAGAGGAGGCAAAGAAGAACAATATGGTTCAAACTCAAGCAAAGTGAGAAAAAATCATCAGCGAGGATATCACAGTGCAAGTGTTGGACGTGCTTAGAGAAAATACCGCGCAGGCTCAAACACAAGAAAGGGAACTCACAGACAAGTTCCATACTCTCGCAGGAGCTCTTGAAGAAGTGTGCAAACCATATGTGGCTTGGGACAAGCCACATGTCAGTGTTGGGGGACTGTTGGACGCAGACCCAGTCAGGGTAAAAGCCTATTTTTGGGAAGATAAGAACGAAGTGAAGAAATGACAGCTAGAAGGAAAAGTAGCATGTGTGAGGGAAGCATGTGAGGTGCGCATGCAAGGGAGACTTAATGATGCTAGGGTTAGGGTTTTTGTAATGTATTGAAATGGCTGATGAGCCAATAATAGATATAAGTAGTACTTAGGAGGTCTATAAGAAGGAGAGGACGTAATAGAGAGAGAGTGAAGGATAGAGGGAGAGTCCAGAAGTTCTAAGGTTGTTAAGATAGTGAGTTAGAGGATCATTGAGCAACTCGATCCCGAGGGTTAGATCATAGGTTGAGGATCTTGGTGCGATCTAGTAAACACGCGCGATGTGACATAATACTGAACCATAATAAAGAGATTGAGAGCCAGATCTTTGTGGACATAGCCCAAGAGGAAGTGAACCATGGTAACACTTGTGTTATATTATTGAATGTATGCATCTCTATTGTTGTTAAGTATTGAAAGTTAGATGAATGAATGAAGGAACTAGTTAGATCTGATATTCCACATGCATGAATAGAATAATTGTTTTAATCAGATGTTAGACTAAATAAATAAATATAACAAGGTACAACCACAGATATCCACTCATTCCCAGGCTACAAAAACCTGAGTATTGCAATCACCCATAAAGCTATCTCGGGTGAGATTGCGTAGTACACCCTCTGTGTTACATTGCCTTCTGGTTTACCAAGAGGGCCGATAGTTCTAGAGGACTTTTGTTGGAAGTTTGTTAAACCTGAACCTGGATCAATCTGTGGCAGTAAGGTGAGTTCAAAGTAGATAACTGATAAAGTAGAATAAGAACAACAAACCAACAATATCAAAATTTCACACTTAAGTATCTCACCCTAAGTGTCGCAAGTATCGTAAAAGTGTCGTATGCAACTTGGTAAGTGCCGCAAGTGTCATCAAGTGTCGTATGCACCTTACTAAGTGTCACATGCAATTTTATATGTTTTTATATGTGTTTTAACCCCTTAAAACCATCAAATAACATTTTCCATAATCCCTAAGTCATATTGGACGAGGAAACCCATCATTTCAAGGCCAGAAACACACTTTTTACTTGAAAAATCAACCCTTTTTTGGGAATTTTTGAAGGGTAGCGCCCCCTTGGCCATGTTGAGGGAGTGATACAATGCCCCCCTTACCTTATGTAGAGAGCGTTGATCTAGGATCAATGCCTTGTCTCTAACTAGAGGGGAGCGCTGACTTTGGTTAGAGGAAAGTTTGGAGAATCCTGCCTCTTTCTGAGGGTGAGCTCTTGGAGATGAGGTTGGTTTGGATCAAATACTATCCTATGGCACTCTCCTAGGATCAGATCCTAACCTAAAGGAGTCATATCCGCAACCAATCCCAAAATATACTCATGGTGGTTGAGCCTCCCAAGATTATAAAAGGAGGCCTTTTCAAGAAAAAAAAGGAGAATTTCAGCAAAAAGTATTGTCATTCTGATCATGGATCTTTCGAGCAAGGGGTTGGAAAAGGAGGACTTGAAGAGGTTGTTGCAACTGCATCTACAGATTGCAAGTGCCTTGTAATTTTCTCATTAATATATGCTTTGACTATTTCCTTCAATTTTGTGTATGATTGCATAGGTTTGTCTTTTGTTGATAAATTTAGTTTAAACTAATCTTGGTAGAATAGGAAGTATGCATTGTCTTTTTTGTCTATTGGATTGCAGATCTCATTAAAGGGCTTGAAGATCAAGTTCAGCATGGACTAAGCGAGGACAAGCTTCAGAAAAAGGTACATCATTCTTTCTTCCTATTTTCCCTTTGACTAGTTTAACTACATTTAAAGGAATGTTAGTGTCCAATGTTAGCATCTTTCTGTCTTGGTAATAGGGGTCTAGGATCCAAGAGGATATTCACCTGTCTGCACGGGAATTTTCCTACAACAAAAATTGGTGACTCCACTAGGGAAGAACATTGATTTTTCTTTCCTTGGATCGTCTCTGCCTCTTTCCCACATTTTAGATCATTTTTCTTGTTTGTTATCGATCTATTTCCTTTCTCCCCTCTTCATTCAATATTTCACAAAATTCTGGCAATTTTGGGTGATTTTTCTGAGTTTTAAGACTTTGTTCTAAGTTTATGGGAAGGGTAGTGCTCCCCTTGAGTGTATCTCAGAGCGTTGATTTGTAATTAACACTCTCCTGCAATGTTTATGAGAGCGCTACAATGCTATGTGACCTTGAAAACAGGAGCGTTGATCTCCTTCTTTGGTGATTTCTGCCCTTTTCTGCTATGTGTTTCCTAGTTTGTATTTTCGATTGTGGGTTTTTTTGGGTTGAGTATTTGGTACTTATCACTTCTTTTGTTGTCTTGTTTGAGCTTGCAAAATTTTCCAAATTGTGAGATTGATTCTCCTTGTTTTTCTTAGTTTGGTTTGAATCTTGCGAAGTTGTTGGTTATCTGACTGATTGAAAAGGTCTGCAAAGGTTTGTTGGTCTTAAGTTGCTTTTCAAATCTTTCCTTTTTGGATGATTTGAGACTTTATGCTTACCACAACCTAGATTGGATTGCTTTTTCTTGCTGCTTGTTTTTCCAAGAGATTTGAGTGATTCCTCTTTCTCCCTATCAGTTTTTGGATTCTTCTCTGAACTTTCTTCTTTTCCTTGAGTGCTTGTCGATTGTCGAGTCCTTGATCGAGTGAGTTATCTTCATTCAGTTCTTGTTATCTTGTGATTGCATGCTTTGTTTGAAATCATTTTTGCTTTGTGTCTTTTGTATCTGCATTCGACTCTTCCATTTTGATTGAAAGTAAAGGAGTGTTAAAGGATTTGCATTTGTTGTCTTTATGTATTAGAATCAAACAAAAAAAGATAGTTGCATTATTTTTGTTGGGTAGTGTAGATAACTAGGTTGCATTTATCAAATTGCATTTGGGAATTGGGTGTTTTTGTTGAAGAAAATTGAACCTCTTCTCCATCTCGTATGCAGGATTCATTGAAGAAAACGATTTGCATCTCATTTTTCTGCATTATTTTGAAGTCGAGTCTACAACATCATTAGTTTCACTTTCACACCCTTGAGTAAACAACAACCCTAAAATGAAGCAATTATAAAATTTATCATACACTTTTATATTTTCTGGTAGCGAACCTACATTATCAAGTGTAGGGATTTGGAATAGGTTGTGAGGATAACTTTCCAAATCCATCAGACAAACATAGAATCTTCTGCTAGGGAGCGGTAAATCCAATTGTTTGTATAAGCATAGTTGGGATCCCCCTCTCACACAGGGGTTATGCACGAGGTCACATTCCGGAGAGAAACATATATTATCCCTCCGAGGCTTAACCGTTCATAGTAGTAAGATCATATTTTGGGGGTTCTTCTTAAGGTCCAACTGTCTTCATTTGGTCTCAGTGCTTCGTGAATTCTGAATCCGTTCTAGGTCCTCTAGAGTTCTACCGGTCCACTTGTCCTCAGTTCTATTGAAGGATTTGGGACTTGTTATCCTTCCCATACATTTGGACTCGACTATTGATTGTACCCACCCAGAGGCTGACTGCGAGTTGGTGACCTTAGTCGCCATAATATTTAGGGTCCTTACACGAGGTGACGGCGAAGGGAAGTCTTCGTTGTACCTGGAATAGATGTTGGTCAAACTCACTTGGGCTCCTTGGAGGGTAAATCCATGATTATTATGTGGAAGCTTGCACCAAGGTGTAAGTTTGTTAAGCAGGTCGCCAATGTAACTAATCCACCCGCTCTATCCCAACCCCTTCCTATATTGATCTCGCAATGTTGGATTTCATCACCAACTAGTGGTTTCATTATGGGAAGGTTTGTTTGATTGTTTGCTTCTCATATTTGTAGTGTGTGTTGTTTGTTTTCCTTAGTGGACCTTAGGTCGAGTCAATGTCAATGGTGTCAACTCCTGGGAGTACCAATAGAGGAACCTCTTTTCCTGGGGAACCTTTCACCTTTCCTTCTTTTGGAAACATTGGTCCTCTGTGCATTGCCACACTAAGTCTACCGGGACTCACGATCAGATTACATGTTTGGTTGTTCCCCACTCCAGTGATCTTGAATCTTCCCAGTGCTTTGAATGCACCTAGTGCTTCAGATGTAAGAACACCACCCACACATCAAACTCATGTCGACCTTTCTCCTTCTTCACCCATCAGGTCTCCTTCCCTTTCTCTTTCTTCGTCTAGTGAAATCTCTAAAGCAAGTATCTAGGTTGATAAGAAGAAGAAGAAATGAAAAGAGAAGAAGAAGAAGAACCAGAAAGGGACCAAGTCTCCAACCATATCAGATCATTTTGGATCCAAGAAAATAGCTACGGTTAATCGTACTGGGAGTGTTGATAAAGTTGACAAGATTAAAACGAAGAATCCTAAACCCAAATTCCCTTGCAATATTTGTAGGGGTGACCACTTTCTGAGGGATTGCCCTGGTCTCCCCAAGGTCTTAGAAATGTGGTCTTCCATGTCATCATCCCCTGTGGGACATGTTGGTGACACCCTATTGGCTAATGAGATTAGGGTTGGTAAGAAGAAGAGAACTATGAAATTTCCTTTCTTGTTATGCGAAGGTGATCATTACTCTCACCTTTTCCCTTGTATGGATGAGGCTTGTTATGTTTTGGAAAAGATTCAACTTCCAACTGGTTATCGTAAGATATCTCCCAAACCATCATTAGTTGATGGACTGGTCAATCTGGTTCCATCCCCGATCAGTTCGGTTGATTAGGTGGTCAATCTAGTTTCATCCTTGGTTGTACCACAAACCCAAGTAGTTGATCCAGTTCCGTCATCGATCAACCCCACTCTTCATATGAATAGTGAAACCAAAGTGATTGATCCAGTTCCGCCATCGGTTAGTCCCACTCCTCCCTTTAATAGTGCCAAAGTGGTTGATCCAGTTCCTTCATCGGTCGAACCCACTCCTCCCTTGAAGAGTGCCAAAGTGGTCGATCCAGTTTCGTCATCGGTTGAACCCACTCCTCCCCTAAAGAGTGCCAAAGTGGTCGATTTGGTTCTGCCATCAATCGATCCCACTCCTCCCTTGAAGAGTGCAACTAAAGTGATTGATCTAGTTCTGTCATCGGTCGATAGCACTCCTCATTCAAAGAGTGAGGATGTCGCACAGGTCTACCTCGTTAATATTGATTCACCCGGACAAGGGGACACTTCGCCCGTCCCGATGGCACCCCCTTCAAGCAATCAGATGATTTTTATTAATTGGAATCGTTTAACAAACCTCGTCTTCCTTCTTACATGCCTTTCCAAATCACTGTGCAGGTTTGTGATAGGAATATTCCTAACACTATAATAGATGAAGGCTCTTCTGTTAGCATCTTATCCTTGAATGCTTAGAAAGATTTTGGTTCCCCGCAACTTGCACCCGTGACTCCGAATTTGTTGACCTTTGACAGAAGAGTTAGTCAACCTTTAGGGATACTTCCTTAGTTTCTGGTTACTTTGGGTGGAAAAACGGTCTATGTCGATGTGAGGGTAGTTCATGACCCCTTGGAATTTAACCTACTCCTCGAGAGAGAATATGTATACGTTATGAGAGATTTTGTGTCCACTCTCTTTCGAGTGATGTGTTTTGTTCACAGTGGAAACATAGTAATGATCGACCAGCTTTCATTCATTGACCCTCATTTGATGGTTAACCATCCACCTTCCCTGAACGATCTGTACATGCCAGTGATGTCTGCCCCACCACAAGTCAATTATGTAATGACCTGTCCCATGCGTTCAACCTCGCACGAGAGGGAATCTCTCCTTTCTTCTGTCTTAGATCGGATAGTTGACATGGTCATCTCTTCTATAGGGATATTGGAGCTAGATATCCCTACCCTTATCGAGGTCGTGAACATGTTTTCCTTCCAGAGTGGTTTTCTTCCAGCTAGTAAAGATCTCTTGGAACCCATGATTGACGTTTGTCCCTTGACATGTATTCCTTCCAAAAAATTGTCCTCTTGGAAGCCATGATCAAGAAGAGGACACAAGAATAGTTTTCATCTCTGTAGCAAGCTCGTTAAAAAATGAAACATAAATTTGGGGATTGAACCCAGAGCCATGAGCATAGTTTTCCTCTCTGTAGCAAGATCGTTAAAAAATGAAACAGAAATCTGGGGATTGAACCCAAATCCATGAGCACAGTTTTCCTCTCTGTGTCAAGCTTGTTAAAAAATGAAATAGAAATCTAGGATTGAACCCAAAACCTTGAGCATAGTTCTTTTCCCGTGTCAAGCTCGTTAAAAAATGAAACAATCACCTCTCTCATCAAGTCGAGTCTTTTGCTAGATCTCGTAGATATCGAGTCGATTCTTTAGCTAGATCTCGTAGATGTCAAGTCGAGTCTTTCGTTAGGTCTCATATTTGAACTTTCCTTTCATACACCCTTATCCTTTTTCTCCATCTAGTACATAAATTGGTGACAACCTCAAAGTCGACAAATGAAATGAAGTTTGGGGGGGCATGTCTCTAGCCTTTGATTATCATTCTGGATCTAAGTCTCTAGCTTTTCAAGTTGGGGTCGGAGTACTAACCATCCATGGGTATCCCTACCTTTGGAAATTACGATGGGAATTTACAAGCATAATTTAATTTTGTTTCAAGCTTGTGTAAAAATGAAACCAATACTAAGCTTAGTCTTTGTTCTTTCTCGTGCTCATAAAAACATGAGAATGTAACCGAGTAGACTTGTATCACTTTTTCGGACTTGTAAAGGTTATACGAAAAAGGAACCCCCTGGAGTCTCCTTTAAGCTCTTTTCAGACTCTCTAAACATGAAAATATTGTCGAGTGATCTTGCTTCCTTTCACACTCATTAAAAGGTTTGAAAGGGCGTCTTGCGAGTGGTATTTTATCTCTTTTTCGGCCTCGCGAGACTAAAATTACGAAAAAGGAAAACCCTGGAGTCGCCTTTAAGTTCTTTTTAGACTCTTTAAACATGAAAAACCACTGATTTTTCCTTCTCTGGACTCGCTAAACTACACATTGAAGGGCCCATATGGGGACTAACCATTACTTCTTCTAGTTCGTTAAACAAAGGAAGAGGAGATTACTGAAGGTGAGTTATACTAAGCATCTGTTATCCTCCTCAAGCTCGTTAAAAAAGAAAGGGGTACTCATCTATCTAGGTGGGGGGGGGGAATTGAAGGAAGTGGGTCAAGTTTTTGAGAATCCTTTATGGTAGCTTTTGTCGCCTTTGAACATGGCACTTGTTTGTGTCTTGTCTTACAGTTGGGTAATCTTCTTGTTTCCGAGTCATACCAATTCCATGTGTCGCCATACTTTTTCGTCCATTCGAAGAGTTCTCTTATTTCCGTCAAATTACATTTTTTGGTACTCGTTGAGTCAATGCTGCCAAGTCATTTGTTGTACCTCATCATGTTCAAGGGAAGTTTCACTTCAAACCACCCATCTACAATATTTCCATTTTCCATTTCATGTGTCAGTCCATGTTCATTCAATTCACCATCTTAAATCACTTTCCTATGTTATTTTTGTGTCAATGATGGAGGATACATCAAGGCCCTCCTTCGACGAATCTTTCCTGTCGACTTCAACACATCATCCAAGAATTATACTTAGAAACCAGTTAGTACCTTAGGACCTACATGCCTCAATGGCAGGCCTCCTCGCCTCCGACAGTAAGTTTACATCATTGACCTCTGATTGGATGATTCCATGAATGTTTGACTTCAACACATTTATTCACATTCGTTGGATTGTACTAGGGTACCTTGGGAGTCATTGACATCATTGGTGATTTCCCTCGCACTTGTTAATGGTTTACCTCAATGACCGGAAATAAAGTGGTTTCTACCATGTTCGAAATCAAAACATCTATTCGCATGGCTAGATTTGTGCCACATCAGGATTGGGATGAAGACCCTGGATTGAGCATTCACTCTGATATCTACTTTTCTCAGGCTGTGAAAGGATATCATTTGAGCATGCTGATATATATATATATATGTATATATATTGTCACATAGATCCACATTGTATTGGTATGTGGCTATGTTTTATCATCTCATAGCTCCACTGTGTATTTCTCGTGGCTACGATAAGTTCATGTCATGGAGGTATGGATCCACATTGTACCTTTGGTGGCCATATCCTTAGTCAATATTTTTCATGGATCTGCAATGTATTGGTCAACAACTGTTCTTTGAATCATCTTTTATTCCGAGCATAGGTATGTCTGCCTCATAAATGGAACATATATTAATATTGTTTGATGGTTGTTTGCAACTTCTTCCAGATTCTCCAACTCCACGCCCTTGCATTGAAGAATTGAAAGTTTTTCGGCCATCAATTTCTCTTCTGACCTCACACTTTAGGGGGAAATATGTTACACATCACAATTCCACACTTAAGTATCTCACCCTAAGTGTCACAAGTGTCGTATGCACCTTGGTAAGTGTCACAAGTGTCGTCAAGTGTCGTATGCACCTTACTAAGTGTCGCATGCACTTTTCTATGTGTTTATATGCGTTTTAACCCCTTAAAACCATCAAATAACATTTTCCATAATCCCTAAGTCATATTGGATGAGGAAACCCATCATTTCAAGGCCAGAAACACACTTTTTACTTGAAAAATCGACCTTTTTTTGGGCATTTTTGAAGAGTAGCGCCTCCCTGGCCATGCTGAGTGCTACAATGCCCCCCTTACCTTATGTAGGGAGTTTTGATCTAGGATCAATGGCTTGTCTCTAACTAGAGGGGAGCGTTGACTTTGGTTAGAGGAAAGTTTGGAGAATCCCGCCTCTTTCTGAGGACCAACTATTGGAGATGAGGTTGGTTTGGATCGAATATTATCCTATGGCACTATCCTAGGATCATATCCTAACCTAAAGGGGTCATATCCTCAACCAATCCCCAAATATACTCATGGTGGTTGAGACTCCCAAGCTTATACAAGAGGCCTTTTCAAGGAAAAAAAAAAGGAGAATATCAACAAAAAGTATTGTCATTCTGATTGTGGATCTTTTGAGCAAGGGATTGGACAAGGAGGACTTGGAGAGGTTGCTACAAAATCTACAGATTGTAAGTTCCTTGTAATGTTCTCATTAATATATGCTTGGTTTATTTCCTTCAAGTTTGTGTATGATTGCATAGGCTTGTCTTTTGTTGATACATTTAGTTTAAACTAATCTTGGTAGAGTATGAAGCATGCATTGTCTTTGTTGTCTATTGGATTGCAGATCTCATTAAAGGGCTTGAAGATCAAGTTCATCCTGGACTGAGTGAGGACAAGCTTTAGAAAAAGGTACATCATACTTTCTTCCTCTTTTCACTTTGACTAATTTAACTACATTTAAAGGAATGTTAGTGTCCAATGTTAGCATCTTTCTATCTTGGTAATAGGGGTCTAGGATCCAAGAGGATATTCACCTGTCCACCGGGGAATTTTCCTACAACACTTGGTCTAATGTGTCATTACGTAAATGTGTGTTTATTAGTGTGTTTCTTTAGTATGCATTAATATGCATTTGTAGTTAGGAAATCAGACAACCACAATATGTTCTTGACATAGAGTGATCCGATGATTCATATTCTCCTCGATATTAATGGCCATTGATTTGTGGCTTAACACCCGATTGGTCCATGATCTCTATTTAAAGAGAATGGAGGGTCATTTGTCGATGGTTGATTGTGAGAAACTCTCTTGTAAAATATCTTTGTAGTCCTTTTCTTTTGCATTAATAAAATGCTCCAAGTGGATACGTTGGCTGGGGCCATGAATGTTTCCCCATAGGGGTTTTACCACCTCAAAACATTTATGTGTTGATCTGGTTGTGTGAGTGGTTACTGAAGGTGTTCATCCTTTGTTGGAATACATGTGTTGTCGAACACCATCAGTTCACCGATCCTTAAAATTGGGCACCTGTTCTTTATGGTTTTCTTGTTAAGCACTTAGTATTCAATGCACATCCTCATGGAGCCATCCTTTTTCTCAACCAATACCACCGAAGAGGAAAAATGGTTAGAACTAGGTCGAATGTGACCCATCTTTAACAAATCCTTGATGGTTTTTTTTATCTCATCTTTGTACATCTTGGGGTGGCGGTAAGGATTGGTTATGACATCTTGAACCCCTTCTTCTAATTCTATAATATGTTCAAATCCTCTATCTGTGGATACTCCTGGAGGAATGTCATAAAAAACCTTTTGATATTTTCGAAGCAATACCTGAATATCGTCTCGATAATATCAAGGACGATCTAGTGGCTCCCTGTCAGAAATGTAGCACTCAACTACCCACTCTCTGTCTCCATGCCACATCACTATCTCCATACTGTTAGATGACATGATCTTGGGCAGATATTGGTGCATAGCCCATAAAACCACCTTTTTTCCATCTGATCCCATGAATTCCATTTTGATAGTCCTTTGATCAATAGTGCAATTCCCAATGGAGTATAACCATTGAACTCCAAGCACCACATTAGTTTCTGGCACATCCACCACAAAGAAATCATCTGTCAACATATAATTCCCCATGGTTATTTTCAACTTGGGGATCCATCTAGTGCACTCCATCTTATATCCTCCAGGTATGATCACGGTGAATCCCTCAAACTCCTTTGTCAAAATCTCTCATCTGTCCACCAAAGCTGCATCTATAAAGTTGTGGGATGCCCCACTATCAATCAACAATGTAAACTTGTGCCCCTACATGACTTCTCAAACTCTGAAAGTGTGGTACCTGGGAAATCCCGACATGGATGCCATAACAGGGCCCTTATCCCCAACCTGTGATTTCTCCTCACCTGATGTTTGGTGTCCCTTTTCTTGTTCCTGCTACTCTTCCTCGTCATCACTATCATTGTCTGAATAGACCTCAATATAATGAGCCTTGTTGGTCTTGTCTTTCCCAACACACTTGTTCCCTAGTACCCACGACTCTTGACAACTAAAGCACAATTTCTTCCTCCTTAGCTCCTTTCTTGTTTCTTCATATAGCTTGGGCTGCCCAACCCAATCCCTATGAAATGGTTTGGTTTCCTTTCTCTTTTGTGGGAAGGTGGGTTTCATAGGAAACCTTCTCTTAGGAACAACATCCTGCATGTCCCTAGTACGATTGGTTGCATCCTACAAAGTGGTCGGTTTGTAAGCCTTCACCCATCAACGTAATGGATCTATTACCCCCTCAATGAACAACATCACCAAGCGTGCCTCGTATATGTCCGTCACCAACACTGTTAATCTCTGGAACTTAGAGATACATGCCTCTAGGCTACCTGTCTGGTTTAGTTGAGCCAACTCTAAAAAATGGATCTCTGGGTCTTTCCTATCAAACCTCTCAATGATCCTCTATGTGAAATCGAGGTATGAAGTGATGCCTGAATGACCCAGTGTCAATAACCCATGGTACCACCACTCATGGGCTTCTCCGTCCAAATGCAGGGTGGAAAGTTTAATAGCATTAGCTTCAACCATTTTGTTGAGCTATAAATAAGTGTCCAACTTCCGCACCCATGCTCTAGCAGTGCATTTTGATGACCCATCAAAGTTTGGAATGGTCACTTTTCCCAATGTGCATTGTAACTCTGTGTTTTGGGACATCGTCCCTTTGGCCTCCCTAGTCCTATTCTTTCTTTTTAAGTGGGAAAAATCATGAAAGGACATGGCAACCTGCAAATCATCTCCCAATCTATGGTACTCGTCCAAATAAGCTCCAAAGGGTATATCCTGATCAATCTGCTCCATTTTCCATGATGCATCATTATCAAGGAATTGAGGCATGGTATGCCTGGGTGTCTTGGTGTACAAATGGGGGTGGCTTTGCATGGTGGTGTGAGAATGGCTTCCTTCCCCATTATTAGAATACCTTTCACCGTTGTGATTTTGCTTGTCTTGACTCCCCATGGTGTTAACTGCCATTTGCCCCATCAAATCCATCATTTCTTTTTGGCCCCTGGCCAAATCATTCAATGTGCTAGGAAGACTGTTGAAATCATGTTCATCTTTGTCACTCATGATGTCTTCACCCTTATCTACCTTATTTACCTCGGGCTGAGCTTCTAATTCCTGAACTGGTTCTTCCTTATCCAATGGAGATTCTCGACTCTGGTATCTCTTCCTTCTGTGGGTGGCGTTCTGCCTATCCTCCCTATTCATTTACTACCAATTTATTTCAGATCCCCGTGACTGAGCAAGGAACATGCTCTGATACCATTGTAATATTCCTAAACAATACTGTCACAATTTCTTACTGATGTAATATTTATTTTTATGTTTCCTGAGTGAAGACTTTCATCAAACACTTAGGCTGTAGCTTCCTGGTGACTATCAAAATATTTTTGGTTTGTTGTGTGACCCTTATTTGGTTTCATGTGGTGTTATCATTCATTCTCCATAGAGTTTACATATAAAAAAAGACCCTACATTACAACAACACTATATCTAATAACCATAGTAAACCTCAACAATGGCAGTTGATATATTAAATTCAACATAGATATCCTCTTTATTTAAAGTATACAAAATAGTTTCAGAACTAATAATAACTCACATCTTTGACTTGATGTGAGTATGTAAATGGGTTGTCCCTTCCTACAAGAATAAAGCTGCTGGAATCGACCCAACTAATCCCCTTGTTGTTGTCTAAAGTCCTCCCACAGAGAAATGTTTCTTTTGCAACCAAAATTTGATTTGAGGATAGGGATATCAATCCAAACCAACGAGAATACAGTGGGAACTTGTCACACAACTGAAGGTAATGCTTCCAGGAAAAAAATTCATTCTCCCCACTTAGAGAGTCACCCTTCTACCATAGAAAATGCACCTAGATCTGAGATGTAAATCAACCTTTAAGCTACATGGGTTTATTTTTATTTTGTGCCCAGAGATATGCCCAGTTCATAGGAATGGAGCCCACTTTAGAAGAATATAGAGATCAACAATGAGGAGTTTGATTCCCCACTTCAAAATACTCAGCTACTATTGAATAAAGTCGCCCAAGCAATGGGAGAGAGCCCAACACACTAGAGATGGCGCCCACAACTGCAAACTCAACAAAAAAGAACCCATAAATTGAATTTAAGAATGATTCTTACTTAGTAATGCAACTCACTATTGAAATCTGAGTGATTCCAACACCCAACCAGCTAGGGTGTATCATTGCAACACCAAAACTAGTAAGCAATGAAGGGTTTTCCCAAACCCTAGACTCTTCTCCAAGAGCTCTCCAAAATCTCTTTCTCAAATGAGCAAATGCCAGAATTGATGATAGACTCCTCCTATCCCCCTTTTTTTGTTACTTATAACTTTTCATTCTCTTATGAATGTGGGATAATAACCCCACTTGAATTTTTTTTCCGTTCTTCATGTTCCCTTGATTATTTTCTACCATAGCCCATGAGAACTCAATTAGGCTAGTGGAATTCTCTCTTAGAGAGATTAGGAAGATGGGGACATTATAGGGTGAAGGATTATTTTATTACAGTTGACCTTCCTAGGACCTTCCCGAGGAGGCTAGGAAGGTGGTAGGAGTGAATGATAAAGGAAACTTTCAAGGAAAGGAGAGGGGGTTATGAGATTTGGAAAAAATATTGGGTTGAAGGGAAGGAGAACCTAGAAAGTGAAAACCCATGAACTCTATGAACTATGAACTATGAGAGAGATTGGATTTTGAGACACTAGTGGGTTGTGTTGTTATGGAGCTTTGGGCATGGAGGGATAAAAAACTCCCAAGGTTTTCTATATATAGGGAGCTAGAGAGGTTGTTCCTAGATGGTTGGGAGGTAAATCTAGTTTGGGGAGTCCAATTAGCAGAGGAGGCAAATTAATAGGAGCTACACCAAGAGACTAAATCAGATAGAAATAAGAGAAATCCCCCCCATCATAACTCTTATCATTTATTCTTAAATATAAAACTCTTAATTGAATTATATTGTAATACTAAATTGAAGTTGAAATTGTTGTAAAATAAAATACAATTTCATTGTAAAGAAAATAAATAGAAATGATTTTGATTATATACAGACTATATGAAACATATCTGAATTCTGCAAAAGAAAAACTTTCAGAGGTTCATAACCTTATCTTTATTAAAATAGAATGTCCACTTGGATAACATAAATTTAGTACAGATTCTATAACTCTTAAGCCGTTGTGAAGAGATCTACATATTTCACTATGATTCAAAGCAACTTGTGATGCACATAATGTCTTTACAAAATATTTCATATCTTTTACTTACAAGAATGAACTATGATTGTTGATAGATTAAAATGTTAGTAATTCTTAGTTCTACTTACCATTTACCCACACAATTAAGGTCCTGGGAATGCACCTTGGGTGAGACCTTCATTGTGTCAAAGATTGATATATCTATGCTAAACTACAATATTTTGTTGGACATGACCATATACCCTAGTCTATATCATTAAGTCAACACCATTTATAAAGTAGAGAAACCCCTTAAACCCAGACAATGATGCCATTTATAAAGTGGAGAAGGCCCTTGAACTTGGACAATGACATGTTGGAAAGGAACCTATTATCCTAGATATAAACCTTACTTTTGAAGGTTGGGGTCATCACCTTCAAGGATGACCCACCTCTTGGCCCAAGTTCAATACCTAATATTGCATGATTTTAGGTTACTGCATCATGCCTATCTAACCCAATTTTAGAGTTAGTTTGGTGTATCAATGATTATTTTGTTTATCATTAGCACCAACATAGAATGGGGAATCCAACTTCAATTGATGTTTCGAGATAAAGAATATTAGCTTTTGCTTGTACATGTTAAGTAATTCAGGTCTTCAATCAATGAATTTACTTAGCTCATTCTATGGTGAATACTCTCTTAATACCATGGATGTGTCTATATCTCATTCTAGAAGCAATGCAAATAACTACCTTTATTCTACTTGTAGTTATTTAATACTAGTGCATTACCTCTAGGTTGGAATACCAAAGGCCCTAACTCTAGCTAAGGAACAACTAGGCCCCTACTCCACATGTGGGTCAAAGTTGTGAATGAATAATAAAAATGACCAAGATGCAATTCACTGAGAAATATGCTCATATCCAAGGTTAGTTAGTCAAAGGCCTCAAATCATGTTGTATCCACATTGCAACCAGAAAGATCATTCATGAAAATCTTGATAGCAAACTCAATTTCTAGAACACCTTTCCATATGTTTGATTTCCATGTCCATTCATCCACTCTTACCCTCATGTGACTTCTTTGGATTGAGTTTACCATTATCCCTCTACAATACAAGTGAAGCCTAACCATGGGTGTAATAGTAAAAGGGAAAGACTACCCACTTGTGGCTTTAAAGAAATAATACATAATATTTTATTTAATAAACTATATAAATTTTGTCGGATATTTATTTCCTTATTACAAAATCTTCGACAGGGCCCAACAACCCATGTTATAACTTTACGAAAGTGCTTCAATTATTTAACAGTGATAGCTAGTGAACTTTAGAGAAGATAAAGTGATAAGACCCGATCTCTGAGGAGAAAGCCAGTGAGGTTTGTTTATTCCACCCCTTTTATTAAAATGAAAATGAATGCATTTTAGGTCATCTTTAATGTATAGACTTTGGAATGCAAATTGTTAAGGTCGTGTGTAGGAAGTCCATTGGCGTCATGCTAAAAGCCAAATTCCAACCAAAAAGCGTGATGGTACTTTCCCACGGGGCAGTTGGGAGTTTAAATATTCTGAATTAAATTTTCTCACAAAACACAGTTCAGTATTCATACGTCGCCGAAGCGTTTTCTTGGAGAAACGGACGGGAAGAACTAACAGCGACAGCGAGCGGAGGAGGAGGCGTGACCGCCTTTGTTCAATTAAATATCTCACACTACGCACCACTAGTTCCGTTGGGAAACGCGTTAAATGTCGCCGGCATTAGCGTTCGGTGCCCCTGGAAAAAAAATTCGTCCCTTCCTTATTATTTCACCAGTGCCGCCGCGGCCTGCGATACCAGTGAGGTAAGCTTGCAAAAATATTCTCAATCTTTCTATCAATTTGCGTTTTTTAATATTCTCTGTGTTAAATATACCGCCGCACTGATTTTCCAGTTCTTTAAACGATTATTTTAACTGCAATCTCTGCTGATTTTCTAATTCTTTAAACGATTAGTGCAATCTCTGCTGATTTTCCAATTCTTTAAACGATTATTTCAAGTGCATTCTATACATCGCCTTTAAAGCTTTGCTGTATTCAAGGTCACAATTTCAGTTATCTGTCCGTCCTCTTTTTGGAAACACTTATTTTCTAAACGCTTTTGACAAACAATTTATTTTTATCTACTTTCTGCCGTTCCGTTGTGGATGGATTATTGTAAAGATCCCTAAATTCTGTTTATCTTCCAGAAGATTAAGCAGGAAAATCTCATTATTCATCTCCAACTCGCTTCTTTACCATGCGGTATGACTTTCCCGCCCTGAAAATGTGACTGCTGCTCAGAGGATCTCATGAATCTGATTGCGGTTCATGTTATTTTGGCTTTAAGCGTGCCGGTCCGGCTTATGAATTGTAAATTTCAGCATGCAAACTAATGTTGTGTTTTTGCTTAAATATTTTTTTAAATACTTATTCCTAAAGGTTGAATTAAGCTTATTGAGTCTCATATTGTTTCATTTATTCTCTTTCGGCAGTGAAGAAACATAGATTTATTCTTTTTCGGCACGGAAGAAACATCTGGAACTGAAATTGTCTGTTTTCGTTTTCATGCATTTAATGCTTTGAAGTTTTTGTTGAATGGATTTTGCGCCTGTCAAACATAGATTTCATTTTAGTTTTAGTATCCAGTAATTTCAGGGTTTTGGGTTTCATTTGGATGCAGATTCAGTGGACAAGGTATAGCGAGATAGTGTGATAAGTTCATTGAAAACTCCCCGACGGTGCTCTGTAGAGGTCTACTTTTCCGGCAAACTGCTTGCCAGCGTTCAATATTTGTAATGCTTTGAAGGTCAGAGACTACTGTTCATCTTTATTGCTTGCATTTTGGACGGCATGACCCCAAGTTCGGTGTATATACACTGAAACCTTTGCTTAAAAGGTTGCAGGCAGGCTTCGATACAAGTTCCATGCTTTGAAGGAGGAAATCCATTGTAATTTTTCATGCTTATGGAGTCATACGTATCACCAGCTTCCTCACTTTCTGTTGACTTCCCGAAAACAGAGAGTTCTGTGGAAGAAACTAGGAGCTGGGATTCTGAACATGTTGAGGACGCATTAGAGTTTCCAGGAAAATCCGAAAAGCCTTTCGAGGAAAATGATATTAAGAGTAAGACAAACCTGGTAGAGCTCGGCGATGGGGATACGCGACCTTATGAGGAATTTGAGGAGGAAAGAAAATTCAAGAAACCTGCCGATTCGCAAGAGATATCTGGCGAGGACAACGATTATGAAAGATCGGGTGTTTCAAAACTGCCCGAAGATGATGTGGACGAGACAAATAAGAACGAGGGAGACGAAAATGTGTTGCAGGCTGCAGATGATTGCACTTTAGCGGGAATGGGAAATACGTTTCCAGAAAATATTTCTGCAGAAGTTATAAATGGAGATTGTTGCGATGACATAGATGACTTGCATCAATCTGAAAACTCTGAAGGGAAGGGACAGGTGGAAGAAGTCCAAACAGCCGGTGATCCAGAACAAACGGAGTCGGTTAAAAATGAAGAAAGTGAAATGGGAATGCCGATTCAAGATTCAGATAATGAACCTTCAGCAGCCAAATCTGTAGAACCTGATGGGGTTGCTGAACAGAAATCAGTGGAAAATATGGCTTCAGGCAGTGAGAATGGTTATGACCTAGATATTGCAAAATCTTGGCCTGAAACTAAAAGCTTGTCTATCGATACAAAGAGGGATAATTATGAGTCCGAATCCAGGGAAGGTAATGCAAAACAGATCAATGTAAATTCTGAAATTAGTATTGAATTTTCTCCTGAGCCCGAATTCGAAACATCGTCTTTTCATTTTGATCCAGGACAGGCTGGAGATGATGTAAAACAAATTCAAGAAAGCAATCATGATTTTGTTCTTGAACCTGTTAGCACGCCCAAACCGGATAGTTTTCTTGAACCTGCTAGCACGCCCGAATCAGATAGTTTGTTGGCCCTTCGAAACAACGAAGATCTTAATCCAGATAGTTTTCTTGAACCTGTTAGCACGCCCAAATCAGATAGTTTGTTGACCCTCAGAAACTACGAAGATCTTAATCCAGATAGTTTTCTTGAACCTGCTAGCACGCCCAAATCAGATAGTTTGTTGGCCCTCAGAAACAACGAAGATCTTAATCCAGATAGTTTGCTTGAACCTGCTAGCACGCCCGAATCAGATAGTTTGTTGGCCCTCAGAAACAACGAAGATCCTAATCCAGATAGTTTGCTTGAACCTGCTAGCACGCCCGAATCAGATAGTTTGTTGGCCCCCAGAAACAACGAAGGTCTTAATCAAGATAGTTTTCTTGAACCTGCTAGCACGCCCGAATCAAATAGTTTGTTGGCCCCCAGAAACAACGAAGGTCTTAATCAAGATAGTTTTCTTGAACCTGCTAGCACGCCCGAATCAAATAGTTTGTTGGCCCTCAGAAACAACGAAGATCTTAATCCAGATAGTTTTCTTGAACCTGCTAGCACGCCCGAATCAGATAGTTTGTTGGCCCTCAGAAATAACGAAGATCTTAATCCAGATAGTTTTATTGAACCTCCTAGCACGCCCGAATCAAATAGTTTGTTGGCCCTCAGAAACAACGAAGATCTTAATCCAGAAAGTTTTCTTGAACCTGCTAGCACGCCCGAATCAGATAGTTTGTTGGTCCTCAGAAACAACGAGGACCTTAATCCAGATTCCACCGAACATGCATCTCTCACTGTCCCCGAATCTGATAGCTCGTCCATATTTACAAATGGAAAAGTTGTCATGGCAGAGTCTGCAGAAGATGCCAAGTTTTTATATACAAATACCGATGAAAGTTTTAATCAACTTATCACTTCCACTATAGACAGTACTTTGGATGAGCCTCTGGGGGAACCATTTCATGCAGAACAAGCAGGGGATACTGGAGCTGATAGGGGAAATAGCCCGGAGGCTGAAGTTATGGACACTGGAGCTGTCAGGGAGCAGAACTCGGAGCCTGAAGTTGAAGACCAAGATGTGTGTTTCGCAGAAGAGCAGGGTGAAGAACCTAAGGAAATGGCAGAAACTGATTCTGGACTCACAGAACGGAAGGAAGAAAACTTTCCATTTTCTGCTGAGGAAATTGAGGACAACCCAAAGAAGAGTGGTAATACTATCGAATATGAGGGAGATTCATCACCTGCAGTTGAGTCGGGAGCTAAGAACGATGGAGAAGACGCCAAGATTGTGGAAACCGAGCTTCTAAATGTGGCTGCAGGGGATCAAACTTATACTGACAAGAGCATTTCAGTGGAGACGGAAAGATCTGTAGTAGCTGAATCAGGTAATCGTAATCAACAGAGTGAAAATGAGATTCAGATACAGGCGAAAGAAAAGATGGCAAAAACAGGTGAAGGAAGTAGAGATCAGAATCGCAAGGTTAGTATTCTAAGTTTTTGGTAAAATCTTCTTTATAAAGTTAGGACTTCATGAATTACAGGCTTAACCAAATGGATAGAGATTCGCATATCATAAGAGCTTTGTGGGTCTTTATGTTGCAGGAATCTGAAAACAGCAGAGGAATATTTCTGCAACGAATTTGGCGCTGTTGTGGTGTTTTCGAATGGATGCGCAGTTGGCGAGACTAGTTATAACTTTCATTCTCTAGAACTCCCCTCTTTTCAGGTGTGCATCAAAATATTTGTTTACTGTAAGTACTGTAGAGCTTTGCCAATGATGACATTCGGATGGGTTTTTATTGTTTCAGGGTGTTGGAAACAATAGGATTGCAAGGCGAGCTCGGCGTTAAAGGAATGGTTTGGTATTTGAGACTCGCTTCATGGTTAGAGATTTTTTTTTGCAAATGTGCCACCATTCCGCCTCACTTTTTGAGAAGATTTGCTTCTGTTGGGTATAAGGAAACTCTGAAATTAGTATTGAGACACCATCCAATTGATTTGTAGCCTGATGCAGTGCTAACTAGTATAGAAAACTGGAGCAGTTTTTTTGGGAAAGATTTTCCCCATTCCGGTGCCTATGCTTTTACCCAATTAGATAAGATATGAGATTGGTCTGTTACTGCGGTTGTGTAATAAAAATTTATGTATTGGAAGAAAACATTATACCTCGGGGAGATTCTTACCGCCTAAATCTGGTTGCATTACACTTACAGAAGATTGTCTGCTATTCTGATAAAGCTACCTGGATCCTCTTACAGATTAGGTATAAGATTTGTTAATGGCTGTTCATTTTTTCAATGGCTTTTTCTGGTAAAGATTTTCACCATTCTGGTGCCTATGCTTTTACCCCATTAGATAAGATAAGAGATTGGTCTGTTATTGCGGTTGTGTAATAAAAAAATATGTATTGGAAGAGAACAGTATAACTCATGGAGATTCTTACCGCCTAAGCATGGTTGCATTATACACTTACAGATGATTGTCTGCTATTCTGATAAAGCTACCTGGATCCTCTTACAGATTAGGTATATAGATTTTTCAATGGCTGTTCATTTTTTCAATGGCTTTCCAATTTTTCAGTTCTCGATGCAAATTTGTCAATGATTATTTTAAATTTGTAAAGATTGAAGTAGGATAGTGCAAAGTAGATCACGGTCGTAACAGAAAGCTAAAGGGCCCGGCCGGTCTGTTCCACATTCACCTTTCCCTTAACTTGAGGGCCAGAAGTACCACATGCACCTTTCTGTTACTCTAAATTTGTACCACTTCTCTATTACCTTGAGGGCCCATATTTATTCTGCCGGCTTTCACGACCTTCCTTTACGGGAGACTTTTTTCAACAAATTTTAATTGGGTTTTATGATTTTCATCCGTCGAAATGAACGCCAAACTAAAAATATATGTCGATTGATAATGGTATTTTTTTCCGTATTATGTTATCATCAAACTTCGGTGATGAATTTGCCAATTTCTGACATCTAGAGCATTGTCATGGTTATATTTGAGCAATTGGTCTATGAAATTTATAGGTTGAAATGTGGCTAGATTTAAATTAATATGAAATTTAAATGTCTAAATGTGGCTCGATTCAAATTAATATGAAATTTAAAGGTTGAAATGCGGTTCATTAATAGTAGATAGTTGATTAATACATAAGCAAAATTTTGATATATTTAATTTAAAAATGATTTTGATATATCCATTTAAATTAACAATACATAGTTGACTAAATTACAGTACATAGTTGATTAATACAGAAGCAAAGACATATTCATTAAATTAATAGTTGATAATTAATTAATACATAAATAAAAATTATATTTAAAATACATATTCATTAAATTAATAGTTGATAATTAATTAATACATAAATAAAAATTATATTTAATTTTAAAGTGATTTTGATAAGCAAAACTTTGATATATTTAATTTTAAAATGATTTTGACATATCCATTTAAATTAACAGTAGATAGTTGATTAATACAGAAACAAAAAATTGACATATCCTAAATAGTTGATTAATACAGAAACAAAAATTTGACATATCTATTTAAATTAATAATAGATAGTTGATTAACACATAAACAAAACTTTTATATATTTAATTTTAAAATGATTTTGACATATCTTTTTAAATTAATAATTGATAGTTGATTAATAAATAAACAAAATTTTGATATATTCCATTTTAAAATGATGATGATGGTTTATAAAGGTAATAATATATTCATTAAGAACATTAAAATGACGAAGATGGTTTATAAGGGTAATAATATATTTATTAATAATTTTGCATGTTATGTTACTTTGAGAAATTGAATTTGTGTGGGTAAGATAACAAACATTTCTCTAATCATTTCAATTAAATCAAATTAATAAAATGAATAAATTAATTAATTCTTATCAACTAAGTATATCAATGGTTCTATATTTCCCCAAAATAATGGATTTTTCTTGTTAATAGGTATTGAATAAAAATAAAGTTAAACTTTAATTAAGTTGATAGTGGATAGATAAGGTATAGATAAATAAATTTTAACATATTAATAAGTTAAATTTTTATTAAGTTGATAGTGGATGAAGTATAGATAAATAAATTTTAACATATTAATGATTATTTACAAATATATTAATTTTATTAAAGAAATAAAGGAAATTAAATTAAATATTATATTTTCTTTTTGGAGGTTACTTGCTCAAATAGAAAGGGGATAGGGTATCCTTATTCCATAAACAAGGGGGTCACATACACCAATTGGTGTTTGGCTTAATGATGTTAAAAATACATTATTATTATTATTTTCCTTAGGAAAAAAAACAGAAAATTTCATTGCCATCAATAAGAGCTACTTTATCTTTCCTACTATTCCTAATCTAACCTTGTCTCTTCTATGATCTATCTAAACCAACTCTCTATTTCCTAATTCTATAAACTCTACTTCCTTGTTCCTAATCCTAAATCTAACTCTTAGCTACATACAACTAATAGACTATTACTTAAAGCTACTTAATATAGTCTCTACCTAAAATACTTACTAGTTACTCCTCTTATTCTTCTATAGACTTTACAAAATGTATGACATCTCCTATGTCCAAAAGAGAGGGCTTGCCGCCCGATCTCTGTATATGAAATCAGAAAAATATATTAGACTATTTTACATACCAACCATAGATAAAAAAACCAAGGAAATCTATCAAAACTGCAGTTTCATGTATGTCTCGCAATACAATATAGACCATGCATATAAAAAAGGCGAGCGATCCCAGTAACTGTCGATTCAAAACACAATGTTGTCACAACCAAATCAAGACAAACCAAAACCATCCCCTATATCCGAACTATGGATTGGAAACTCTAATCCTGAGTATCCAAGAAAGATCTGTGTTGGCCTCCTACTAGGGAGCCATTTAGTGTTTCTTCTATTGACCACTGCCTGATATCCAGTTGAAGACTCTCCTTAGAGAGTTGATCGACCCTTTCGTTCCTTTCCCTGTAGACATGATGAAGAGAAAAAAAGGAAAAACAATCTATTATACTAAGAAGTTTTTCCACAATAGGACTGAGTATGGTGTTATGACATTTCTAAATTTTGTTCAACCAATTTATTTTCAGTTGGGAGTCACCAAAAATCTGTAAAGATGTAACCCCTCTCTCTTTTGCGAAAGTGATCAAAAACTTTATGGCCCTCAGTTTTGCAAAATTTTTTGTCCCGAGGCCTAGTCCTATTTTAAAGTAAAGAAATGTGTCTAAGTACTACAATATTTCCCCTCCTCCACTCCTTTGGTTGTCTAAGAGCGTTGCTCTGTTAAAGAAATCCCATGGCCTTGTTTTGTCCACTTCTTCTATGCATACCACCCTTGGAGGGGGCAAGATTTTCCTCTGGGGGAAATGAGAAAGGATATCAAGGCAATGAATAACAATATGGTCCAAACTAGATATAGTGTCTTTGAAGATTGTCGCATTTCTGGCTAGCCAAACTCCCCACATGATGAGGAGGGGTATTGCTTTTATGTTTTCATTTGATCAGGAGGTTGACCAGTCCTTCCAGGCATCCTCTATAGAGGGACCCTGCCAAATACATCCATGTTCTAACTTGGCCGAAACTTCCTTCCAGACCTGTATAGTAAAAGGGCATTCCAAAAACAGGTGGAAGAAGGATTCTTGATTCTTTCACATTTTTGCACAGCATACGCCATCTTGGTCCCTCCAAAATTTTGATTTTCATTATGTCCTAAGTGGCCACTTTCTTCTTTAAAATGCACCATAGAAAGATTATAGCCTTGAGGGGACATTTGATCATCCATACCTCCTTCCACCACTAGATAGGTTCCATTTGCATTTGCTCTACATTAATCAGGGTATAACCTGCTTTCGGAGTATAAACCCCAAAGGGGGAGTGTTTCCAGATGAGTTCATCCTCTTTGATCGTAATCCTGACATGGTCTCTCTTTAGGCCGTTGATGTAAGCTATCCAAGACTCAACCATATCTCCTTCTAACCCAAAATGGTCAACAATCAACCATCCTTGGTTCCAAATGGTTGTTTGGGTTGGATCCACAATTTGAGAGAAATAATAAATTCCTTGCAGGTGTAATGTTTCTGTCATTTCTCGTTCCTTCCATGCCATGGTTCCATTCTAGTGCTGACTTTGTTGTCCTTCCCAATTTTCATTGCCAAACCTTCCCTTATTTTATGGAAATCTTTTTGAGTGGCTTTCCAAATAATAATAATAATAATTATTATTATTATTATTATAAATAAATAAAATATTAGATTTTTTTTGGTTGATTTTTTAATGATGTGAATATTACATTTTAAAAATTAATTTAATTATAATAATTTGAAAAAAATATAAAATAATTAAATTAAGGAAAGAATCTTCTTTATGGATTTTTTTAATCATAAATTTTATAAATGTGTTTATTTCATTATGTTTTTGAGTTTACCTAAAGTTTACAGTGTCCTATGTGGATTTGAAATTGTGACCTCTTCAAAAGAAAAACATGTTCTTAACCATTAGTCCCACTAAAGCTATATATCACATTTAAACAACTTATATACAAATTCTTTTAAGTGAAAATTTTATTAAAAATTCAACATTCTAGAACATCAATTTTTTAATAAAATGTAATATTAAATACATATACAATAAAAAAACATTAAAATATAAATTAAATTAATGCTACTCATTTTTGTTATTTTTAATTATTTTTTTTAAAAGAAGATTTTAACTATTTTAGGAGATAAGATATCTATATTTTCCAAATCCTGTCCACAACTTACATACTTGAGTAAACTAACAACAACCACATTAATGATATCAATGTGTTTGATATATGTCTATACCCTTATATTTAGCATATTATATAGAAAAAAAAACATTATTAATATGTTAAATATACACCTATCAACATATATTAGACATATTAATATTGTTAATGTGGTTGTTGTTAGTAATCTATTTATGCATAGGGTTATATTTAAATTACTTATCATATATTATTATTAAAAGTATTTCAATTGGATTGATTGTCAATTTGTTTTTCATGGAACATTTGGTTCTTTGATTAAGAGGCCTTCTTACAGGGAATTAATGATCAACAACAAGCATGAAAAGTCACATTTAACTCTAAACCAATCCCTATGGACTAATTAAATTAAATTAATTACCATTTATTATTATACTATAATATTATATAATAATAATAACAATATTGCTCTAATTTACTATATAGTTAATTATATAATATTATTATGTTTTAAAATAAATCTACATTATTATTATTATTATTATTATTATTATTATATATATATATATATATATATATATATATAAACAATTTTGATAACTATGTTTGGTCGCATCATGCCCTTTCCTTTTGGTTGGGAGAATCAGAACTACATTTAGCTCTCTTTACGAGTTGGGAAGACTATACATACGATGTAGGGTATTGAATCGATTGACTTTAGATGTCCCTCGGGAAAAGTTCTTCAATCCACTCCCACATCTTGATAGCATATGACTATAACATATAAAAAATATTTTTTTATATAATAAAATAATTTATATAGGGTTATATTATTATTATTTATCATATATTATTATGATAAGTAATATATTTTGGGTAAGTTAAATGAAATTTATATTAATAGAGTATAAAATAAAATACATTCAAGGTTAATCATGGTTTTTTTTTTAGGATAACCATGAATATAGTAAGTGAAATTGTTACTGTTTTTCTTGTAAGATTAGAAGGCATATATTTTTATATAAATTCCTAGTAGTACTATGACTTAGATAATTATTAAAAACAATATAAAAAGATAATTAACTAGATTGTGAAAATCAAAGTGGGAAGCCTACTTCTCATTTATAAAGCTACCAAAAATAAATATGTGTTTCTAACCCAAGTGTACATGTGCTTATTTCTTCCACTTGTAACGTTCTCGAGCTCAACTGAGGTCTATTATGTGCAAAAAAATCCATAAAAACGAAATTGTTGCTAACTGATTAATTTCCTGTAGCTTACTAGCTACAAATTACAACCAGATTTAACTATTGTCCCATACCAATAATTTGATGCATCTACAACATGCTAAAATGACACATGAATGGAGCTAATAACTTACACAACATGTAAAACCATTCTCTTACATTAAATCAGTTGTGCAACCAACTACTTGGGACAAACGTTCCACTCAATCATAGACTTGTTGTTCCAAATATCAACAGAAAGTCACCCACTGGTATTCTCCTACAACTATCCTGATTTTCCACTAGCTCTCTTCCTCTCGACCTACCCAACCCAAGGAATGTACCCCTTCACTGATCTCAGTTCCTCATGCATCCCATTTGTTTATTAGGGTCTCTCTTGCACATGTAACTAGAAATCTCTCTGCTGGGAAACTCAAGAGAACTCATTGCCAAGAAAACTACCAGCAACAACAACAAACACTTGTTGTTACAATGAAAATCACATAAGATTTCACTCTTCAGGCTTGACAACTTGGCTCTTCTGTCTTCAGCTCCAAATATGCTCCAGAAATGGTCCAACATGCTCCAGAATCCCCCCTCCATGGTTTCTCCAGCTCCAAGTTCTTTTTTTTTCTCTTCTTGTTGTTCATGCCAAAAACTTGACTGTCTAAAACTATTATAACTTCCCATGTGAATTTCCTCTCTTTGTCTTACTTGATTGACTCACAAACTTCCCCAAGCTGATTGTACTCATCCCACATACTCCCAATAACTATGGGATGTGAATTCTCACACTTGCCCTCTTACATGCATTCAATGATTGGCTTTGGGGACACTCAATCAAAAAATGAAGTTTAATACACAATGATAATAAAATTCAGGATTGTGGGTGGAATTAATAGACATGGGTAATTCCCCCTTGGTCCCCTCTATTAGGAATTCTCTTAGGCCCTACCCTCTCTTGTGGATTAATTTAGCCCCCATCTCTGTCCATGTCCCCTTAGCAACCGACATCACATATTATTATTAAAACTTAGAAATACAATTTGCATATACATCGCTTGGTCATAACCACACATTATATCTACATTAAGCATTAATTAAAATGGATATTAAATGCAATTGTGCTTCGTCCTCAGTGCACATTATGTCGATATACATATATATACAAATGTACACCACAATAACTTAAGAAATAAAATTACACAATTTTACAACTCCAACAATAGTTCCAACCAAAATCTCTTATTCATCTCAACCCACTAACCCAAGGAATGTAGCCCCTTAATTGTTCTCATTCCATCAGGTTGTACCATTCATTTGTCAAGACCCCTAGTGCAGATTGGATAGGACTATGAAATGTGGTTCCATAACTCTAGCTACTGAAAATGGAGTCTTGCATTCTTATATTATTTTTTGTTCAAAATTGACAAAAAATTGTGGTTATTCATCCTACATAGTTTCTTCATGCTCCCATGTAGCACCTTCAGGATAGAAGCAGGTCCATTGAACATTTACCAACCTTATGTATTTGTTCCAGAGAACTTTGACTTTCCAGTCCAAGATCCATACTGGTTCCACCCAAAAATTCCCTTCATATT
Organism: Picea mariana; assembly: GCA_032191745.1. NCBI lineage: Eukaryota > Viridiplantae > Streptophyta > Pinopsida > Pinales > Pinaceae > Picea > Picea mariana. The sequence goes on along the minus strand of JASDQU010104464.1, from coordinate 74,491 downwards.
CCACCTAGATCACAGTCCAATCAATTATGTGGTTAGGGTTGGGCACATATTTATTTAATAATGACACATAAAATACATTATGCACTCTCATGGATGCAAGAAATGCTAGCATGTATGCAAATGGCCTTATTTTTTCTAAGATTTCAAAAGGTCCACAATATCTTGTTGTCAACTTTGGGAAACTTCTTCATCTTAGTGAACTTTTTTCCTTCACTTTTAAAAACACATGTTCGCCCCCTTTAAAATCTCTTAAAATTATGTTATTGTCTACACAAATTTTCATCATGTCTTGGGTAGCTTTTAAATTTTGCTTGATCTTTGTCATCTTATCTTCCATTTCCTTCCACAAATTTGGCTCAATAACTGCTCTGTCTGTTGGATTATCCCAACTCACTAGTGTGTTACACTTCTTGTCATACAATGCTTTAAATGGACTCATTTTTAATGATGCCCGATACCTGTTATTGTAAGAAAATTCAACTAAATGAATATAATCTTCTCACTTTGATGGTTGGTCCATCACATACATTCTGAGCATGTCCTCAATTAGTTTGTTAGTCCTCTTTGTTTTCCCATCTGACTCTGGGTGATACATTGTACTGAGATATATATTTGTTCGAAAACCCTTGAACAAACCTTTCCAAAAATTGGACGTGAACTTTGGATATCTGCCTGAAACAATTTCCTTTGGCACTCCATGTAGCCTGACAACTTTTTTCATGTAGATTTATGAAATATTTGTTGTCTTATGTGTTGTCTTCACTGGAATAAAATGTAGTGTCTTAGTTAATTTATCCACCACCACCATGATGGAATCATGTTGCTTCACTGTTCTGGGTAGCTTTGTAATAAATCCACTGTGACAACTTCCCACTTGCACTCTAGAATGGGAAATGGCTACACAACCCCGTTGGATGTCTATGTCCAATCTTCACTTTCTGGCACTCTAGACATCTAGTTATGTAATTAGCCACTTCTTTCTTCATTCCTGGCCAAAAGAATTGACTTCTTACAGTTGCAATTGTCTTCTGATATCCTGGGTGCCCAACATACGACACATTGTGCATTTCCCTCATCACTATATTTTTCATCTCATTGGAATTCAACACATATAATTTTCCTTTGTACATGATAATTCAATCTTCTTTTAGCTCAAAGTCTTTAAATTTCTACTGAAAATTACCTTGTTGTAATATCAATTTTATTTTCAAATATTGTTGAGTTGAATTTGATGTTGCAGTAATTGTATATTTCATATCAATCCTATACATGCTAATGGCTATAACATGCATATCATGATCTCTTCTACTGAGTGCATCAACCACTTTATTTTCTTTTCCTTTTATATGTTTAATTTCAAAGTCATGTTCACTCAAAAATTCTAGCCATCTAGCTTGTCTGAAATTTAATATTGGTTGTCCAAACAAATGTTTATGACCAGAATGGTATGTCCTTAGCTCAAATTTCCTTGCTTCAGACCAAGGTGGTATGTCCTTAGCTCAAATTTCCTCCCCATGAGCTAATGTCTCACATTTTTAATGCATGTACAATTGTTGCCAATTCCAAGTCATGTGTAGCATAATTCCTCTCATGCTCTTTTAATTTTCTGGACTCATAACATACCACATGATCTTTTTGTGTGAGAACTCCACCAATCCCTTCCTTGCACACAATTTTTGTGCACACAACAAAGTTGTCATTTGGATCTGCAATTTTCAATATTGGTGCACTAGTCAAGATGTCTTTCAGCTGCTGAAAGCTCTCTTCACACTTGGAAGTCCATTCAAATTTCACTCATTTCTTTTGCAAAGAAGTGCTTCGGCTCACAATCTTTAAGAATCCTTTAATGAATCTTTGGTAATAACCGGAAAGATCCATGAATGATCTAACCTCCATGAAATTTATTGGAGTTGTCCATCCTCTAATAGCCTCTATATTCTCGGAATCCAGTGCTATCTCTTCAACTGAAATTATATGCCCCAAGTAGTGAATCTTCTTTTTATAAAATATGCACTTACTTAGTTTAGCATACAATTTATGCTTTCTTAAAACTTGCAACACCATTCTTAAATGTTTCTCATATTCCTCCTTTGTCTTTGAGTAGATGAGTATATCATCTAGGAACATAATTACGAACTTGTCCAGGTATTCCCTGAACTCTCCATTCATCAGGCACATAAAAACAATTGGGGCATTTGATAGGATAAATGGCACTACCATGAATTCATAATGCCCATTTCTTGTCCTGAATGTTTTATTGATAATGTCTTATTCCTTTATCCCCACTTGATTATAACTTGATCTCAAGTCAATCTTGGAAAATATTCTTTCACCTTTCATATGATCAAATAAATCATCAATCCTTGGCAAAGGATATTTTTTTTTTACGATGACCTTATTCAGTTGTTTGAAATCAATACACAACCTTAAGGTTCCATTTTTCTTCTTCATGAAAAGAATTGGGGAACCCTAAGGTGACACACTTGGACGTATATACCCCTTCTTTAACAATTCTCCAAGTTGCATCTACAACTCCTTCAACTCTGGTGTGCCCATTATGTATGGTGTCTTCGACACTGGGGTAGCTCCTCGAACCAAATCAATAAAGAAATCAATGTCTCTCTTTGGTGGTAGTTTTAGGATTTCTACAAAAACATCTTCAAATACCTTAAGATTGGATGGTGTTCAATGCTTTCCACTTTATCTTTGGTTGCCTCTTTCATATGGGCTAAAAAAATATGACATCCTTTCTCGAAACACTTTTTCAGTTGCACAACTAAAATTTCTCTAACAATTACATCTCTTGGAATGCCTTGAATCTCTCTTTGTTTTTCTTCTTCATCAATACATGTGATTGTCTTGTTGTAACTGTTAGGGTCCTAACTCGCACATAGGTAGAACAATATATTCGGATGTAATAAAGGTCAATATTAATAAGCCCTTTCAACAAAATAGAATAAGCCGAATGTAAGAAGACCTAATAGAAGCTTCCACTTCTAGAAGGACCTTCCTCTAGATGCTTCTTTTGATAGACATATTTAGTATAAATAGGAGTTGAGGGTATGAGAACCCTAGCTTGGATATTATTGTAATAGATCTTTGCTCGACTGGAGGTTTCCCCCTCGGAGAGGCCCATGAACATTGCTCTTAGAATCAAAGTGTTATTTCTGTTGTTATTCTT
>JASDQU010104463.1:195590-213099 GCA_032191745.1 Picea mariana | reverse complement strand
CCAATAGCCTTTAATAGAGCCCTTCGTTGTGTGGGGAAACTTTGGAGGACTTCAAGGGCCGACATCGCGGAGGGTGCTTGCGCAAGATCTTCTACAATGCTGTAGTTTTGAGCAACACGTGCATGAGGATTGAAGGCAGACTTTCAAACAACGCCCTTGGGAGGAGGGAGAAGAACAATATCGATGCTAGGTCATTCGAGATGAAGAGGACCGTTGGGAGGTGAAGTCAAGGGAGTTGGTTGTACCAATGGCAGTGGTGTATCATCAACTTTCTCCTTGGAGGGAGAATAATCTTTGGCCCGAGTAGCGATAGCAATGTCATTCTTATTTGAATCACCCATGCACATGAGGACGTATGAAGTATTAGAAGGAGAAGGTTGGTCATTAATGACCAATTGGACCTGTTGTTGAGAAGGGAAAGGTTGAGACAAGACGACAGGTGTAGGAGGTTTTGGGGACCCTTGAAGGAACTTAGTGACCTCAGCTCGTCTCGGACAATCTTTTGTGTAGTGATAATCACCACATATAAGACACAGATATTTCAATTTACGCTCATCCTTATCATCAACAAGTTGTTTTTTGGTTTTTTCGAATTGGGGGTTATTTTTATCCTCCTTATTCCTACCCTTCCCTTTTTTGGATTTATTTTTACCGGCAGGGGTGGATTGAACAGAGTTCACTTCAGAAGTTTTGCTGGTGGAAGGAGTGGGAGACGGAGCATTATGTACATTAGAAGCAGAAGATTTGGGATTGGTGTGAGAGGCCGACGTAGAATTGGTGTCAGCATGGAAAGTGCCAATCACACTATCAGCGACATGAGAGGTTGTTGTGGTTGTTGAGGTAGCTGTGGTAGAAGGACGAGGAGCGTCAGGGAGTAAGTTGTAAAGGGTACCCGTTTGTGAATAAACGAGGTCAAGGTACTAAGCACGACTGATCACCTTCTCTTCGGTGACAACACCACCCATGGAAATATCACGAGATATTTTATTCACGAATAATTTAGTGAACCATTCTGCCAATAGTTGATCGGGAAGATCGAGTTTGATCAAATGTCATCTTCGTCTCCACTCATGGATGTGATTGGAAATATGAGTGGCCTTATTTTTCTTGAAGGAACTTAATATCTCAGTTCCTGTTTCATAGCGGATGGGCATTTGGTAATGGGTGAGAAAGGCCATGGCAAGGGTATTAAAGTTAGTGAAGAAGCCTCGTGGTAATTCTATATACCACTTTGCAGCCGAACTAGTAAGAGATCGTTGGAAGAGTCTTAACCTAATGGAGTCATCCATAAAAGAGTTGGATGAACACCAAAGGTGAAAATTCATTACGTGGTTGTTCAGATCCTCTCTCGGTTTACCATCAAACTTGGGAATGTCTGATGGTAACTTGGCCGGTATAACGGGCCAATGGGGAGAATGAAGGATAGGGTTGTTCAAGATCCTAGACAAATCAGGGAGGTCCAAAGTGGCGAGAAAAGGTAATTGTCTATTCACATGAGGGTACTGGTGACTTTGGGGAGGAAGTCTCGTAGGTATACCAGTAGGACCGTAAGCAGTTTGCATATAATGAGAAGATCCAAGCAGATTCGATTGTTGGGGTGTAGACATGTGGCCCATAGGGTTGTATTGGTTAGGGATGTTCCCGTGAATAGGGATATTAGGTTGAATGTTTGAACCCCATATGGGATTAGGTGGACCTGGGTATGGCTGGCCTGTACTAGGGGATATGAAAGATCTAGCTTGAGGCTGTTGCCCCCCAGTCGATTGAGGATTACCTTGGGTAAGATAGTTCCAATATTGGGTCAAGGCCGTAGGTATGTTCTGTCCATAGGGTGGGGTAGGTGGGGGTTGTCCTCCAACTGGGGGTGGTGTCCCAATTTGGATTTGACCTCCATATGGGGGTAAGGTTCCAATGTGGGTTTTATCTCCAGGTGGGGGTTGTCCTCCAAAGTTAAATTGTCCACCAACAGGAGTCTGAGAAGTAGGTGTGAAAGACTGAGTGATGCCACTAGGGCTGGATCCACCAGTAAAAGGTGGATAGGAGCCTCCGGAGGGGCATGAGGGAGTGTCAGAATAAAACCGGCAACAACATTGTGTCTAGGAGGGAGAAAAACTCTTGAAGCTCCAGATGGAGCCTGAGTAGGAACAGGGATAGAAGCATTTAACGGATTATATCCAGGGGGAAGGGACGGGGTATGTCTAGGTAAAAGTGGTGTGCCAATGGGAGATTGGCTAGCCACTATATTCCTAGTGTAAATATTCATAGTGTCTGGGACCATTGTAGAATGGGACATTTGAAGGGGGATGGTCGAGTTAGGGTTGGATGGTTAGGTGTCTGAACCAGGGAAATAATAGGCAGTAGTAAAAGGTATCGCGTCTGTATCAGATGTTTCGGGCAACTCAGGAGTGACAGTGATATCAACACCTGCTCCTGAGCCAAAGAGGGCCCGTCTAAAAATGCCAGTAGTCCAAAAAGGATCTTGACCTTCAGGGCCTGTGAAAGGTCCGGTTGGTAATTCAGAAGACTCAAAAACAATTTCTCTGGATGAATTCACTCGAACAATACGTCTCACAGAGTCAGGAGGAAGTTGAAATCCCTCTAGAGAATATGTAATTCAGAATTGTTCTAAAGAGTCAGTTCTTTCCACTCATGGAGTGGCAATGTCTCGGACTTTGCTTTGTTGAGGAGAGCCCTCCAGTGAGTTGGTAGGAAAGGGTTGAGAACCTTCCAAATCTTCTGGGGGTCGTCCTTGCATTTTCTATGAGCGACGTGGAGGGTCAATGTTGATCGAGCTAAATATCTTACGAAAGAAATTCTATGTCCAACTACGGAAAACAACATCAGTCACTAATGAAATCTAGAGTTCAAACCATGCAAACAAACCTTCTCGTTCTGAAGTCACTAGTTGGTGATGAAATCCAACGTCACGAAGGCGAGACAAGAAGGGGATAGGATAGAGCAGGTGGAAAAGTTACGTTAACGACCGGCTTAGCGAACTTACACCTTGGTGCAAGCTCCCACACATAATAATGGGTATACCCTCTAAGGAGCCTGAGTGAGTTTGGCCAACATCGATTCCAGGTACCATAGAGACTTGCCCCTCCACAGTCACCTTGTGTTAACAATTGATAAGAAGATAGGCCACTAAGGTTACCAAGAACAACAATGATTCCCGGGGGAACAATCGACAATCCGATCCACACGCAAAGGCAGGGTATTTATCCCGAAATCAACTCGAGAGGCTTCCACTCATAATTGTGGGTATACCTTCAAGAGATCCCCATAATACGTGCAATCTCTACACCAAGACCAACAAAGCAGGGTGAGTAGCTCTACCAGTCTTAATGCAGCCTTAGGTTTGACCCTTGTGTGAGAAGGGCTTCCCAGGACAAAATGTTACAAATGGATTTCAACACTCCCTATCACAAGATGCTACCATGCGTTTTATGCTTTGGAGAGTGTACCTTACAACCTATTCCAAAGCGCTAGCCTAGCTAATGTTGGTGAGAAGAGTTTCTAGAAAATAAAAGTTACTAATAAATTTTAGATTGCGTTGTGTTTTAGAGGCTATTGTTTACGCAAGAGGAAGATGGAAATGAAACCAATGTTGTTGATACCTTGACCCAATAATATGCAAATAGAGATGAAGGATGCATTTTTTCATTCAATGAATTATATCTACAGTAGGGAGAAGGTGTATTTTCTGGAACTTATAAGCTACGAAAAGTACTTTTCTTTTTCTTGAACACGATTGCAAACAACCATAAAAATGAAATTTCTCAATTTTCTCTTCTTTATCTTTTTCTAAAAAAAAAAAAAATTGAAAGCAAAAACTTTCTTACGAATGATTACTCAACAATAATCAATGGCTTTAATTTTTCTTTCACAAACCAAAACATGGATGTAAGGAAGAAAGCTCAAGTAATCAATGAAAATTGATACACTCAACAAGCACCCAAATCAAACTTTCAACGTAGATAAAAANAGGGAGAAGGTGTATTTTCTGGAACTTATAAGCTACGAAAAGTACTTTTCTTTTTCTTGAACACGATTGCAAACAACCATAAAAATGAAATTTCTCAATTTTCTCTTCTTTATCTTTTTCTAAAAAAAAAAAAAATTGAAAGAAAAAACTTTCTTACGAATGATTACTCAACAATAATCAATGGCTTTAATTTTTCTTTCACAAACCAAAACATGGATGTAAGGAAGAAAGCTCAAGTAATCAATGAAAATTGATACACTCAACAAGCACCCAAATCAAACTTTCAACGTAGATAAAAATAAAAATGACAAGAAAGTAGTTCACCAAATGCACATGGACAAAGAACTTCCCAGGCAACAAGCAATAAAAAATGCAATCAATCCCAACTTTTAATCCAATCAAAGACTTTTGATCAAACAAGCACTTAGATCTCAAAATTAGAGATTATACCCTTGTCGATAAAAGGTCAAGAAGTAAAAAACTGGGAAAAAATGATTGAGAAGAGTTTTCGATCTCCGAAAAACAATCAACCATGAGATTTGAAATCAACAAACAATCCAACACTGGCAAAAGAAGTTCTTCCCAGGTAAACAAACAAATCTGGGCATCAAAAAGACAAGAAGACTTAATCCAAAAATTTTACAAACGAGTTCGCAACCTAGTAGTGGGGTGCAGTGTGAAAATCAGATATTTTCGTAGTCTAGACACAGGTAGGGTGCGAAAAGGTCACACTGGTTTAAATAGTGGGGTGTGAAAATCAAGGGTTTTCACAGGCTCCAGACAGGTACAGTGCGAGATTGTTTGTAATCAAAGAGATTTTGGGAAAAGGACAAAAAATATAAGTGAACTTCTAGGTCCAAAGAGTCTATATGGATCCCCCACAGACTCAAAGACTGGTTGGAAATGAAAAAGAGTAGGCTAAGAGAAAATGGCCAATCAAAAAACCACAAAATGAGTTGTATCCCCAGTGGAGTCGCCAATTTTGTTATAGGATAAATCGGTATATGCGGACACTAACTGATCTCCCTAGATCCACCTGGATCTAGAACAAAACAGGACATGACATGAGGCTTTCCCTAAGTTACAGTCATTGAATTTGTCATCAAAGAAGGAATAAGTGGCATACCTTTAGATATCTCTTCCTTATGTCTTTTTTGTTCTTGCTTTGCTTTGACGGCCTTGTAATGTTAGATCTACAACAACACAAATCGACCAGAGTGAAAGCAATAATAATACATTCAATGAAGACTTAAACATGTGATCAAGGAGTCATGTAATAAAATAAGAGTGATTTTATGGGAAAGGGACATGCCACTGTATTATATTAAATGAAAGTAGAAGATACAACCAGATTGCCTTGATGTTGCAAGCTCCCTTTCGGTGGTCCTTTGTTCCAACACACACACTTGCTCCAAAATTGCATGAATAAGATCCACTATGGCTTGATGGACAAATGGAGGCCTCAAACACCAATTCAAACATGATTCCTCACACAATTTTGAACCTATTCTTTCATCAATTCTCTATTCAATCTTGCTTAACCTCTTCCTTGAGAAACCTTTCATTATATAGGAGAAGGAGATATGGTTAGAGGGATGAGGATGATCCCACTAAATCTGAGGAGTTAGTAGGATTCCAACCATGTGAATGCCAACTCATTTTCTAGAAGATCCTCTTCCAGAACCTTTGTAACATTTTCTTCCCTTTTTAGCTTTGAAGCATGTTCGCACCCTATCTATAGAGAAAACTGCAAACCCCTCGCAATCTAGGTATAGAGCAGCCTGCGAGAATCAGGGTTTTCACACCCTACAACATATGCAGCCTGCGAACTCATTATAAAAATATGTTTTGTAGAGGAAGACAACAGTCACTTTTCTCAAGGAAAAGGTCCTTATGAGATCCTGAACACATAACTATAGAGACATCACTAGAGTGACCAAAATAATGTGTAACAATAGGTAGGATTGAAATTCATTTTTCATGTATAAGACAAGATGAATTCCATCATTGCAAAGGCTGGGAAAGTATGAATGTTTGACAAATGTTTATGTTTCCTAGTTCTTCTTCATAATCCATTTTATTTACCCATTGCAGAACATCAGCCTAACTCTATCCATATCTTTCTTTTTCAAGGATGGATATGAGTTTTAGTGCCTACCTTCCCACCATAACCAATTTGTCCAAGTTCTATTGATTTAATTTGTTTATAGCTAACCCAATTTTGTGCTGCAAAACTAGATATATGAAGGCTCACACACGTTTCTACAAACAATGCACATATTTGGTCACTAGATATTAACCTTGAAAATGGTCAACACAATTGTGAAGTATCATAATGAAGATATCATCATTTTTTTTGTTTCTTTTATGATCCTATTAAGCCTTCATATCACCCTAGCATATGATGATTGAACCTAAAGTCATGCTAGGTACTATAGGGAGTCCTACTAGTGTGCACTATGGAATTTTTTTTTATATACCTTGTTGATTGAGTGTTCGTCTATGTCTAGTTATGATGAGTTGTGGTTCAAGGTTTTTTTGTGAGGTTACTAATGTGTTTTCTTGATTATGGAAATATTACATACTTTTGATGTGATTCATGGTTGATACATCTTATTAGAAATGGTGATATGATTCTCAAAGGATTATTGGGATGATACATTTACATATGAATGCATAAGGTCAATGGTATGGTTGCATGTGATTAATTATCTATAAGTGGTTTATTCATTGATGAATGAAATGATATAAGAGTGGTTAGCATGGTTATATATCTCATCACTTGATTGTTTTGATACTTGCAACCCAAAGCACATGCAGTTAGTTCATGAATCAAATATAAATAAATGTAAAAGCAAGTTGTGAGGGTGAAGTTGAATCATAGTTACAAGCATATTGGCAATTGGTGCTACATTCTACTTGTTCCTAGGTCTCTATAATAAACAAAAATATATATATAACATAAGGTCAAAATCAAGTTTCAACCATGCCAAACCTTAGTATAAACATGCTCAAGTTGAAACACATTTATAACATTGGAAAACAATGCTCCACCCTACCGATCATATTGGGATTTGATATAGAGAATACTTGGCTTCCATGCAATCACTTGGACATCTTGTACTAGGATTTTGACATTGAATTAATAGGGAAAGTGCACACATATGATTCTTGGCATCCTCAACCCTCCAATATAATCTAATTGTGGTTGATGATTAGGTCTACAATGCATTTTCCTACCTTGTATCCTACATCTGCATTAACTATATTGTCTAGGTTGTTGTTTAGATTACCTCTTCAATTCATTCTTTGAAGCTAAGGACTGTGTGTGTTTTATCTTTTGTGGTTTGGATAAGATATTACTCAATTCATGTTTCCATGTGAAGGATTGGGAGATTAGGCATTTGTGATATTCGTTCTCCTTTGTTGGTTTTGAGTGATTATCCATTATGGATAAAATTTGAGCTATGTGACATACTCTAAGCTCTCTGACACTATGCATTTGGAAACCAGTTTTCTAGTAGTATTCCTAGATTTCGAGCCTAGAAAAAATGGAAAAGAAATATCATGAACATCCCAGTCATGATCGAATGAAGGTAGGACTAACAACTTGTTGATTTCATTCATTGTTTGAGTGTTTTTCATGCATAAGTAAAGTTTGTAATGGGTGTTTTGTGTGTCCTCTGATCCTTTAACTGCAACTCATTATTTCCTTATAGTTACAACTCATTGTTCTTAGTTGTATTATTGTTGAACTCAACCTTACATGTAGAGGTCAAACTTCAGTCGACCTCTTGAATGAATTTTGAGCACAAAGTATTTTTTTTATATACTTGATGTTTCTACCTTATAGTTGTTATAGTGTGTCCTTTGAAGCCTTGACACAAAGTCTTGATCATGCATGTGTGAAATATATGTGATTCATTTTGGTTTGGTTTTGAGCTATGACCTCAATCAAACCCCTATTTTGGTGATTTTGGTTTAAGGGAAATGAAAAAGATCAAATCCATTCCTTTGATTTTCTACCCCTAACACTTGACTTAATCCCTAATCTAGCCCTGACCTACTAGCGATGTTTTCATATGGTTTATTAATGCTTTTTTAGTAATTCAATGGTTCAATATGACACTCACATGACATTCTTGTGTTTATTTTATGGAGTACTCTATCATGGTGGAATTTTCCCTTGATGGAATCAAGTGCAGGTCATGATGGGTTGAGCAGTGGGAACATAGTTACCAACTTAACGAGAACTCTATAGAGTTCTCATTTTTTTCGGGGTCACATTTTTTACCTCGTTTTGAAAGTTATGCTACCAGTACCACCCCCCTCCCTTTTTAGGCTGTTTTTTGATATTTTAAATCTTCTTATCCATAATGTATCCAAATTATTTTTTAAATGCTTATTTTTTCATCTATTTTCAATTTTTTCAAAAAAAAATTCCAACGATGTTTTTTTCATCTATTTTCAATTTTTCCATTTTTTTTTTCAATGACGTTTGTAATCATTTTTTCATGCTTCTTTCAATGTTAAAAATGTTTTATGCCATTTACTTTTTTGAAATTAAGATTTTTCATATAATTGTGTCTCCTTAATTAATTTATGGTTCCGTACTTTTTAAATATAGTGGAAAATATCATTTTTAACGCATTGTTTACCTTTACTTCAATACATAGAAAAAAATTGTATTTAAATAACACTATTTTTAAATATTTAGCAAAAAAAATACATTTTAAAGCCATATATAATAAAAAATCTATACATTTTGGTACCTATTCATTTGAAATAGCATGTCAAATAAAGCATTTTTATTGACATAATTGAATAAAAAAAGTGAAATATTTTTAAAACATTAACAATTTTTTTCATAATTTTATACATTTGAAGTAAAAAAATGACAACATTTTAGGTCATTTTCCCTAGTATAGTGATTCACATACAAATAAAAGTAAACATAAAATAATAAAAAAATTAATCATAAAACAACAACAAATACATATTCATTCTTATTTTAATATTTGAAAGTCAAAACATTACAGTTATAACTCATCAAAAATTTGCAAAATTAAGCATCGTTTTCAAGGGCATCTTAAAACTAATCAACAATATCATATATCCCAAATTTATCATTCTCAACATACACATTATCATCCTCTTGGACATCATTATGCGCTTCCATTGTGTCATTTTGTTCTTCCATTGGGTCTTTGATATCCACAAGTTCTCCAAAGTGATGTTTTCCAATCAATCCTCCTAATGGTACTTGAGGTTCCTTTGACATTTTTTCCACCTTTGATTCATTAAAATCTCCTTTCCTCAATCCAACTTCTTGCATTTCATCTCGAAGAGATGGAATAACATTAATTATTTGCTAAATAAAAGCACACTATAGTGGTTCACTTTCAATGACTATGCAATTTCTTCCTTTCTATAAGAAACACGCTAGTGTTGTACCTAATCACCAAATACAAAATACAAAATTAAGTTAAATAATGTAAAATGACAAATTAAAAATTATAAAGATTGACGTATGATTTCATAATTGTTATATCATAATTCTTACCTGAACCCGAGAACAAATCCTCAACATAAACCTCACCTGAGAACAAATCCTTAACATACAGTTTTTAATGCAACAAAAAATTGTTTCAATACTGTTGTAGAGCTCGAATCTGAATAGTTGAGCTTAACATCATCCCAACTCTCTTCATTCAACATCTTAACCATTTCCTCTTGTATTCTCATATACACCTTGTGACTAAATTAAAAAAATAAATAATGTTGTAATGATATATATAATAAAATACTTAGAACATTGATATGTTAAACTGAAAAAATTAATTTTCTTTTCCTAACATAAATAAAAATAACTCAACAAACTTAATTTTTAAATTCATCGCACATTTCTTCCATTGACAATTCACCCAACTTTACACGTGATAATATATCTATGATAAGTTTCTTATCATTCACTCCTTATATCATTTTCTAATGTGTTATAGTCATATCTTCTAGCAAATTCTTGATTTCAGGACATGTCTTACTTGTGCTATATATCAAGGGTTTATCCTTCTTAACTCTCTGATTTTTATACCAATAATTTTCCATAGAATGAAGATCTCATCTATCAAATCTCATACCTGTCCAGTTCTAAATCTCAATTGAAAATAACTATCCACAACTTTGAATACATCACTTCCTTTGCGATTTTTTTCTTTTTCATTTTCATCATCAATTGGGAAGCCTATTTCCATACAACATTGCTTCTGAAACTTCGCATCAACGTTTGATCTCTCCCCACAACATATTTCAAAAAACTCATTATGAATAAACCTCACCCTTTGAATGAAAGTCATGGACATCTCGTACTCATTATTTGTGTTATGATCCCATGCCAATAACTTTGCTTCTGAATCTGATAAACCAATATAAATTATGCATTTGACTATCTCAAAAAGAGGGTTATTGGGATATTCTTGCATCAATTCTCTTCTAGCCTCTGCAGAATTATTTCCTTCAATCACATAATATTTGTAGTCAAACCATTTTTATCTATCAAATTCATCCCTACTAGAAACTTCCATTGGGCCAACAAGAACTAGGTAGTCAACCACACGTGCATATGGATTGTACCTGATCAACGCTTTTAAATTGTGAATAAGCAAGTGATGCGGTTTTCTAATTTGATATTTTTCTTTCCCTTCTATGGGTTTATTAAGTTGCTTCATATTCAACTGAAATGTATGACCATCATCAACTAAGTTCGTCTTCCTCAATCTATTTTGAATGACATTTTGTGTTGTTTTCATAATACCATCCTCTAGATATGTACACGATGTTATTATTTCTATGTTACCTTTAGGAATTTCATTATGATATTCATAGCTAACGATGGTTTCTTCATCATCAACAACATTTTCTTTCTTCCTCTTACGATTTAAATGAGTTTCATCTAAATCAACTATTTCTTCATAATCAATAGGAATGGAATCATCCCCGACCATTGCTCTTTTGTGTTTCTCTTGTTTATTCTTCTTGCGAGAAGGAGTGATAAGCTAGAATGAGGAATTTTCTTTCTTCTTTCATGTTCTTGTCTGTCTACTCTAACAACTTCATCCTCTGTTAATTTTTGTTTCTTTTTCCTTCCTTCTTGTGCCTTATCGATATGAAAGACATTGATGACTTTCATGATATTTTTCTCTGTAGATTAAATCCCCACTAACATATGTGAAATTATTCCAGGCCTGAGCTTTTTAAAAGTCATGGGGATTTTAAAAGTAGTGGGGATTTCTCTTAAGTGGGGATTTTAGAAGTAGTGAAGATGATTATGCCAATGGACACTCTTTCCTGAGTGGGAAATTTATAGGAAACAATGTTGGTGATGATGATTTTCCTCCAAGTGAGGATTTTCAAGGTACTGATGAGGATGAGGAAGATTTTCCTCCAAGTGAGGATTTTCAAGGCACTAACGAGGATGATGAATAATTTCCCTCAAGTGGGGATTTTAAAAGTAGTGAAGATGATTATGCCAATGGTGGAAACTCTTTCCCGAGTGGGGAATTTAAAGGTAAYAATATTGATGATGATGATTTTCCTCCAAGTGAGGATTTTCAAAGTACTAATGAGGATGATAAAGATTTTCCTCCAAGTGAGGATTTTCAAGGTAGTAAAGTGGATGATGAATAATTTCCCTCAAGTGGGGAATATAACAGTAGTAAAGATGATTATGCCAATGGTGGACACTTTTTTCCGAGTGGGGAATTTAAAGGAAAGAATGTTGATGATGATGATTTTCCTCCAAGTGCGTATTTTCAAAGTATTGATGAAGATTTTCTTCCAAGAGAAGATTTTCAAGGCACTAAGCAAGATGATGAAGAATTTCCCTCAAGTGGGGATTTTAAAAGTAGTGAACATGATTATGTCAATGGTGGACACTCTTTCCCGAGTGGTGAATTTAAAGGTAACAATGTTGATGATGGATTTCCTCCAATTCAGGATATTCAAGGTATCGATGATGATGATGAAAATTTTACTCCAAGTGAGAATTTTCAAAGAACTCATGAGGATGATGAATAACTTCCCTCAAGTGGGAAATTTAAAAGTAGTGAAGATGATTATGTCGATGGTGGACAATTTTTTCCAGGTGGGCAATTTAAAGGCACCAATGGTGATGATGTTGTTTTTCCTCCATGCGAATATTTTAGAGGCACTGCTGATGATGTTGTTGATGATGAAGACATTCTTATTAGAGAAGATTTTAATGGAATTGATAGTATTAAGGGTGATAATGATTTTCCTTCAAGTAAATATTTTCATGGAAGATCCAATGACATTGGTGAGGATGGTAATCATTTTTCTAGTGAGTTTGACATTCTTCTTATAAACGAGATTATCAATGAATATGATGAGGGACCTACGAATGAAGATCATGTTATCAATCATTCATCTGCAACAAATCAAGGTGATCGAGATTCTTCTGTTCGGTCTCCTGACAATGTTTTGCTTGATATTCCTTCAAGTGATGAGGAGATTACTTCTAGTGAGGATCATGAAATAATGGAGACATTGCAAAGAAATATTATGTCTAGGACCAGGACTATACCTTTATATATCAATCAAAATCGTTCTAGTTATACAAGGTCTAGGAAAGAATTTCTCACTAAATAAGTTTCCATAAGTGATTTGATTTCAAGTGATTGTTGTCAAAAGAATTGTTTGAAAAACATGGACTACATGTATGCCTTGAATAAAAGGAAGACATATTTGTCAACGAATAAGAGCATGAAAAATTCATATTTAATGGGGTGCATGATATCCACTAATACATGATATGATTATCGCATTAGGAATCTTTTACTTTGCAGAAAGACTTTAAAAAAAAATCACTCAATTGATAATCTTCGTCTATCAAGAATCCAAACAAGGTTGGAAAACGATCCTTAATTTTATTCAAAGGTACATCATGGGAAAGAGAGTGGGCCATTAACAAACACTACATTGTCATGTATGTGTGAATTCTTTTCCAAACATGGAGAGTGTATATCAGTTAGAGAGACAATACATACTTCGGATAATTTCTCAAAGAGGGAAATCTACAACTTGTACAAAGAATATGTTGAAGGTGTTGAAGGAAATGGTAATTTTATTACATATGCATATTTTACAAGAATATGGAAGAAACAATTCAACAATGTATGTATTATTAAAAAGTCAAGAATGGGGGTTTGTAGTACATGTGCTACTCTTAAATCAAGAAGAGATAAATTTGAAGGGGTAGAAAGAGGTGTGTATTCACTATTTTGTTTTTTTTAATTAGATAGTTATAAACTATGAAAACATATTATCAATATTTTCATTTTATGTCATGTGAACATTCCATAGTCAAAGAACTTCAAGAGTATCAGAATCAACAATCAAGTGAAAGGAAAAAGTTGTACAATTATTAGAAGAAGTGTTATGATTCTCCAAAAAAAATTTAGGTATGATAATTAATGGCATGGACCAGAAGAAAACACTTCTACCATATTTTGTCTGTACACCAAAAAATTTACAAGAAGAGAATTTCATTCAGTTTGACTTGGTTGGTTGTATGGTTTTTAATGGAAAAATGTGTCCAAGGGTTTACTTCAGAGCTCCAAATATTCATAATGATAAAAACCTGACCATCACCATAATTCATAATCTGTTCACTCACTGGTATGTAAATCTTCCTCAAGTTCTATATCCACAGTTAGACAACACTAGTCGTGAAAACAAAAATCAAATTGTGTTTGGGTATCTAAGCATGCTTGTTCAACTCAGAATCTTTCAAAAGGTGAAAGTTGGTTTCATTCTTGTTGGACACACTCATGATCATATTGATCAAATGTTAAATTGTTTTCGGTAACATAGAAGAGGAAAAATGTTGGAATCCTACCATCATTAATTGAATGTATTAAGAAATCATACATTCCAGAGCCTGTTTTTCACATATTAGAAGAAATTGTTCATATGCGAAGATTTATTCAAGGATCGCATGGTGAAGAAAAATGTATTGAGAAACTTAATGACATTAGCTTCTAACATCAATTTTGTTTCAAAAAAGTTGATGGGAAAACACTTATATGGGGGAATCAATATTCAACTACTGCATAATGGAGGCCTTCATCAGGTTTAGCATTTTTGAATTTTGTTCCTGATTGTCCAATATTTGCATCAAGGTTATTGTTATTACAACCAGTTGATGAAATTAATAATGCATAGAGGTGTAATAGAGATGTATATTATTCTGAATGCCTGGAAAAAATAAAAAATTCCATTAAAGATACATATGAGTACTTTGGTGTTGTTGATTTTGTTTGGGGGGAGTCTTTTTTCAATGGTCAAAGTGACATAATTTCAAGCTCAACAAATGAAGTTACATTTTTGAAGACTCCATTTCATTGGTCACAAAATATGCGAAGGAAGAAACATTGTTGAACAACAAGAATCTCAAGGTGCTATTGAATTTACACAAGCAGAGGAAAGAGAAATGTATATTGGTTCTTGAAGATCATGTGCACAACGTGAATCCATGGAAGACCTTTACAAGGGTTCAATGCATGATATTAAAGAGGGTAGCATGATTGCAGTCTTATCAACCGAAGATCCACATGGTTATCCATTCTGAATTGCAAAGGTTATAAAGATTGACAAACAAAATGAAGATGTTGTAGCAATTGAAGTGCATTGGTATGCAATAGGTACACACCCATTCAATGGTGTGTACAAGCCAGAGATGGTGGTTGAGAAACATGTCAATAGAAAGAGAAAAAGAAAGGGTCAAAATACAACTTGTCGTTGCATTGACCTATTAAAATTAGAGGATGTTGACATACTTGTTTTTTACTTTAATTTGACAAAGAGAGGAACTCTTCACTCCAAGACAACAAAGATTATCAAGAGGTTGTTGCCACAAGAAATAACTTCAAGATGAGAGACTTTTGAACCTAGTCATGGATACAAAAGGTTTTTGACATCTCAAATGTTGGGCATGCATGTAGACTTAGATGATGCATTCATCGGCAATAGATAAGTGTATGGATCATCTACATCTTCATCCAATCATTTATTTAAAGGCAATGTAGACTTTGATGGTATTTCAAAATCCATGAGTCAATCTGAATAAGTGTATGAAACATTTTGTGTATTGTTTATCCTTATGATGTTTGTATGGTAACTAGAAATGAGCATTTAACTTATATATGATCTTACATGAAGTTATGAATCACTTCTATGTTTTATGAATTATATGTTTTGATTATGGAGAATATAATAAAATTTCTTAGCTCATATGTTTTGAATATGGACAATATTTTTTTTTTTTTAACAAAAACCAGAGAAAATTATATTAAAAGAGTTGCGAATAATTGCAGGAGAAGCACAAAAGTTGAGTTGCAGGAGCTGTAAATACAAAAATCACCCCCTTGTAAGCTCCCAGTAGGAAGTGGTGAGAGGGGGCAGTACTTCCTACTATGATAAAGCCGACCTGAGCTTCTACAGTAAAGAACATACAGTAAGAGTCTAATAAAAAAACTATGAAATAGAGCATACACTTAAAGATTGTTTTTGTCCGGTGCTAGGGGTTCTTCTTCTGCTAAAGGCTGCAAATTTACATCCAGTCGTGGTTGAGGTCCTAGAGAGGAAGCTTCATCAGAGATGGCTGTAGTAAATGATGGGGAGGCTGAAGGAGAAACAGGTCCAACCACAAACTGAAGAGCTTCTATTTGCTGCCTTAGTGCCTCACTTTCATCCTTGGTCCGTTGTTTCTCTCCCCGGTGTTGAATGGTGATTTTTGTTATGGATAAGACTTGAGATGAGAGGGCTCTGAGCTGAATTTGTAGGCTTTGCACCATGTTAACGAATTCCTCATGCTCTTCCACCGAGATGGCACACTGGTTGCCTGGGCTCCTTCTCATTTTGCTGGTTTTACTTTCATTGTTTGTGTTATGCGAGAGCTTGTATCTGTGTTCAAAGGAGGAATAAAGTCCTCTTTGTTCTGTGGAATATGGAATATGCCTAAGAAATGAGCCATATGTCCGTTAATATGCTACATCACCTTCGCTAAATTCAAAGGACAATTCTGATTTCCCGTTTTTGTATGAACACACGAGCTACAACCATACCCTCTGTTGATCTTGGTACTGCTCGCATTATCGGAATTCAATGCATAGTGCACCCATGTAGTCATGCTGAGTGAGTTCCTCCCACTCCAGATCTTGTTGCCATGCTCTGGAGCAGCCAGAAGTATGTCGAATTGACCTCCAAAGTCAGGGGAGATGGATAAATTGTGCAGAGTGACATGCACTGAGGTGAGGGAGGGAGCGTCAAGGTGACGAGAGGTGAGGTGAAGCAGCTTGCAAGCCTGAATGCATGTGCCAAGTGGCGGGATCAGTGGAGAGGTGTTATGATGAGATGAGTTCACAAGCTAGGTCAGATTCAAATCCCATGTGTCGCGCTGAGCAGACAGGTGAGTTGACCGCCATGTGTCAAGTTCCTTTCGGGTGAGTGACTGGATCATGGGATGGGTCTGCATTGCGTGAGTCCAATGACTACTAACGAACATGGGTCTAGAGCGATTGCTAGGTTTGCTTGGGTATCGACCATTTGGTTGTTGCGTCTAAGGACACGAAAGAGGGAAATATTGGAGAAGTGTTTGATAATTGCCGAGATTCGTTGGAGTATGGCATTTAAGTGAATATTTGGGGGGTGGGAGCCTTTGCGTGCATGGTTTATAATTATATTAGAGTGGCCTATGACTAAAAGGGAGTGGATGATCATATTTTTAGTGAGGATAAGGCCTTGATATAGAGCATAAGCTTCGCCTTGATTATTGGATGCAATTCCAAAGCTCCAGTGGAAGGAGAGTGTTTGATTTCCTCGTGGGCAGATGATGACCCCTCCCGCTCCTACCACCTAGGGGTTTCCTTTTGATGCTCTGTCGAAGTAGAGAATGTGTGTCTGTTGCTCATTGTGCTAGTGTAAGAACTCAAAGTCTTCATGAAGCTGCCAGGAGGATCTCGTTAGAGAGGGGGGGTGGCGAGTGGGTGGGAAGGAGGGGAAAATATTGTGGATCCAATCGGATTCTAAGGTGGAGGAGGGGGTGAAGGATATGGGTTTGGGTTTGGAAAGAAATTATTCAACCATGAGGGCAACAAATTTTTTATCTACAAGATCAAGGGGAGAGCGAAGGTTGGAAAAGATGGTTCTATTTATGGAGAGCCAAATTTTCCAGCAAATGTACTTAGGTAAGGATTTGAATAAGTCTTTGAAGAGAGGTTTGTTCTTGAAGGAGCCCCGGTATAGGGAAAGCCAATTTGAGATAATCTCTCTTAGTTGAGACGGCCATATGATTTTGTTGTGGAGGCCTTGGAGAGTTGTTTTCCACACAGAGATAGCAAAAGGGAAAAGAAGGAAGATATGCTGAGAGGTTTCATGTGCATTTCGACACATCTCACATCTGAAAGGCCTGTGTATGTTCCTTTTCAGAAGATTTTCCCTTGTAAT
>JASDQU010104463.1:145740-156715 GCA_032191745.1 Picea mariana | reverse complement strand
GGGCTAGTTAGCGAAAAGACGCGTCGAGGGTCCAGGGGACTTGTGCGCCATGACATTGAAAGGTGTCAAGCCCCGACAGGATTTAAGATTGTGGTCCTGTGAACGTTGTGGTCGTATTGAACAGGACTTAGCCTGGAAATCCAGTATGCTAGGAACACTATCGGAGATCGGTGTTTGTAGTTGTCAAGATATCGTGGGCGTCAAAACCTCGATAGGAGGAACCCCGAATCCTGGTATAGAGTCAGGGATTGGTATTTTGCTAATACGGGTTGGAGGAGATTTCTCATTTGTGGGAGATTAACCCCAAAATTTTTAAATTACGATAGTGGGTGTGTTACACCCCAACTACCTTTTGTAAGATGTGATCCATTTTATGTAGAGGGTAGTTGTCTTTGAGGGAAACCTTGTTCAGGTTTCTGAAATCAATACAAAGCTTGATTTCACCAGTTTTCTTTTTGGTAGGAACTGGGGAACTAGGGAACTGTTCCTCAGAAATCATAGCAAGTTCTAGATATGATTACTGATGGTGGACAATGATCAGACACAAGAAGGCTAGAATCATTCACCTGGTGACTCCAGTAAACTCCAGATCAGTTCCAATTTGAAGACTCCATTGGAGGAAGAACCTAAAACATGACCAAGCAATCTGGAAGGATCAGGTATTCAAGATATTTTTGGTTTTATATATAATTATGCTCCATCTTATTCTGATCCTGGTCAAGAGTACATTGCTGAAGTTTACATTGATCATTTTCAAATTGATGAGCCTTAAGAGACTAAGCCCCAAGTTTTAGATGATGTACATACTCATACACTTGTGCACATCCTAGATACACCTGCAGAAAGCCGAGTGAGACATGAGCCTCGTGCTTTATATCCTACTCTTGCTAAATATCCAGATGGTTATAAACCCCCTACTCTACCTCCTATACCTGTAAAAGTGCCAAATAGATACAAGCCTCTAGTTTTGCCTCCTATTCTCCATGACCTCCCTACCAATTACAGTAATAATCTGCTTAGGTTTGATGGAGAAAATGTGAAGATTATTGCTGAAAAGCACATGCAAAGTCTTGAGGATTTTCTTGATCTATTTGAGGTGGAAGAAGATGATGTTTGTATCAGGATTTTTTCCTTATCATTGCAAGGTAAAGTTAAAAACTGGTTTAAGAATATTCCAGTTGCAAGCATTAGCAATTTCCATCAATTCATGCAAGTTTTCCTAGATCGATGGGTGATCATGGGAAATGTATTTCTCATCCTAGAAGAGTATGAACATTTGAAAAGACAACCAGAGGAGACAATACATCAGTTTTCAACAAGGTTCAATAACGTGTACCATTCAATACATGCTGATATAAGGCCACCCCCAGGATCAGCTCACTTGCATTTCCCAGATGCCTTCAATCTTGAGAGGACATTCCAATTAAGAGAAAGGAACATTGCAACCCTTGAAGAAATGAAAAATATTGCAGTTGATGTGGAAGATAACCCGCTGAATAGAAAGGCAAAGTTAAAAGCATTGATGAAAGACAAAATAGAAAAACAACATTTGGTATCTTCAGAAATGAAACTAGATATTTTGACCAACACAGTCAACGAGATGATGCAAAGGATTAGTAGAAAAGATGAAATTTCTGTTCAAAGATCACATGTTTCATTAGTTCCAGAAAATAAAAATTTCATTGATCTCAAATAGTTTGCAACTCATCATTGGCATCCTAAAACAAAAGAGGATTATTTCATGTACTCGATTCATAATATGGTCAAAGATGAAGCTCAAAATCAACTGGTAGGGGAGCAATTAACTGACGTAATGTATATGTTTGATGGAATTCCTTACACAAAAAATTCACCCAAGTATGATGAGGATATAGTTGAAATTGATGCTGACTGTTCAAAGAAATCAATAGCACATGTTTGGGAGGAATAACTTCAGTTACAACTCAAGGATGAAAATCAGAAGTTGCATATTAATCATGACAACAAGGAGGACAATGCATAAAATTTTCAAGTGCGTGCAAAATCCTTTCCCTTATATTTAATGGTAGAAGTGTCCTCGGACACACACTTTTGTTAAATAGGAAAATAAATTTCATATGAGAATTTGCAAGAGTTTACACCCGAACACCACAACACTCTTGCAATGAGCTATATATAAGCTAAATGTCCTAACTAAATCTAGTTATGGATCACTTATTAAATAAACAAGTGTCCATTTACAGTAAATTCTATCTTAATCTTCTAACTATACTCCTAATTTAGAGCCTAAGATATGACACCTTTCTAGAGTCATATCTTTTACAACAATACTCTATTTCTAAATGTCTCCATTTATTAATCAAATATTCTAGATTATTAATTTAATATTCTAAATTAATAATTATTTTATTCTAACTTTTTAAACTATGATATTTGTATTTTGGATCATCTAACATTCCCCCCTATGATCTAAAGATACATTACAACAAATACCAAGTTCATTCCTGAACTTAGTAAATTTTATTCTGCCAAGAGGTTTCATGAAAATGTCGGAGATCTGATCTTCTGAAGGACAATAAATAGGCTTGATGACATCCTTTGCAATGAGTGATCTGATATGATGATACTTTGGTGTCCACATTCTTTGTCTTTGAATGAAAAACTAGATTCTTGGCAAGATTAATGGCTGACTGGTTGTCGATAAATAATGATGTAGCTTCAGCTTGAGAAATGCCCAAGTCCTGCAAAACTCCACGTAACCAAACAATTTCACATGTTGCTTCCCATGCTGAGATGTATTCTGCTTCTGCTGTAGAAGTAGCCATTGTGGCTTGTTTCTTACAACTCCAAGACACTGCTGCTAAACCCATGTTCATTAAATAACCTGATGTTGATGCTCAATCATCAATACTTCTGACAAAGTCGACATCTGAAAAACCACCAAGTAATTTTTTTTTAGTCTTTTTGTAAAGAAGACCAAAATCTTTTGTTCCTTGGATATATCGAAGAACTCTTTTGGATGCATTCTAGTGGCTATCCCGTGGTTGCCGCATAAAGAGGGAAATAATACTGATTGCATAAGATAGATCTGGTCGAGTGTTTGTCAAATAAATCAAGCTGCCAATCAATTGTCTATAAATAGTGCTTTCTACCATTCCCCCCCCCTTCAAATTTTGAAAGTTTCAAGTGTTGTTCCATAGGGGCAAGAGATGGTTTGCAATCCTGCATTCCAAATCACTGAAGAGTTTCTGCTGCATACTTACTCTGAGAAATGAAAATATGATGTGGACGTTGGAATACTTCAATTCCAAGATAGTAGTGAAGTAGTCCCAAATCTTTCATCTTAAAACCTGCATGTAACTCCCTTTTCACCTATGTAATGTGATCATCATTGTTTCTCGTAATGATCAAATCATCTACATACATAACAAGAATCACTAGATATGGACCTTGTTGATGAAAATACAAAGTATCATCAGATTCACTTCACTGAAAACCAAATTTCCTAAGGTATTCATCCATTTTGGTATACCAAGCTCGAGGAGCTTGCTTTAACCCATATAAAACCTTGATTAATTTGCAGAATTTATGTTCCTGCCCTTCAATTTCAAAACTTGGTGTTTGTTGCATATATACATCTTCCTGTAAGTTGTCATTGAGAAAAGCACTTTTTACATCCATTTGATGAACTTTCCAACCTTTATGAGCTGCCAATGAAAGTGTTAATCGGATGGTATTCCATTTCGCTGTAGGAGAAAAATTTTCCTCATAATCAATGCCTTCCTTCTATGCAAAACCTTTAGCCACAAGTCGTGCTTAATACTTTTCAATTTCTCCATGTTGGTTGTATTTAATTTTGTAAACCCATTTGCATCTGATGGGTTTAACACTTGTAGGACAATCAACAAGTTTCCAAGTGTTGTTATCAATTACTGCTTGATACTCTTCAATCATAGCCTGTTGCCATTCTTTGTGTTTTACTACTTCTTTGTATGTGGAAGGTTCAGTAAAATCATTTCCTATCAAGGAAACATTTTATTCACTTCTGTGTGACCCCCTTGTTCCTGTTTTATTCTGCTCATCAGGCCTTACATCTTTCAAAAGTTGAACTGCCCATTTTGGTAGTTGATGTTCACTTGTTTGGGGATTTGAATTACCATTATTGTAAATTGGATTAATGTAAATTGATGTTCATCGATCAATTGAAGATTCCAGAGGTGGAGAATCATTTTCAGATGAACTGCCGCTGCTAGGAGATTTTGATGAACTGTTGTAAGACCCAGATGATGTTGTTGAAGTAAATGGACTAGATGTATCATCTTCAGATGAAGGAAAATCAAGTTCATACCAATTATGTGAATTTGTTTGACTGTGCATTTTTCTTTTTCTTTGATTTCCTTTAGTTCATAACTTTTGAAGAAGACTTTCTATTTCTTCAGTACTCTTACTTTCAGTTTCATCAAAAACTACATCCATGCTCACAATAAATTTTCCATTGGACAAAAGTCAATTCACTTTATTCTCGTCAGAATACCCAATCATTGTGCATTTTAAGCTTCGTGAGTCAAGCTTAGTTCTTTTTTTCTTTCGGAACTAAGGCATAACATACTAATCCAAAAACTCTGAGATTTTAAAATCGAGGCTTGAAACCAAACCATGCTTCATAAGGTGTGATTTCGTCCAAAGAAGCAGTTGGAGATCTGTTCCTTAAGTAGATAGCTATATGAATTGCTTCTGCCCAATATGTAGGACTCAACCTTTTAAAGGTTAACATGGATCTTTCCATTCCTAACAAGGTGCGATTCATTCTTTCTACGACTCCATTTTGCTGAGGAGTGTAGACATTTGTAAGATGTCTTATTATCCCATTGTCTGTGCAATAATTTTTGAATTCATGAGAAGTGAATTCCCCTCCATTATCTGTCTTGAGAGTGCCTATCTTTTCTTGAACTTCATTTTCAACAAGTTGACAAAAAATCTTAAATTTTTCAAATTTTTCTGACTTTTGCCTCAAGAAGTAAACCCAAATCATTCTACTGAAATCATCAATAAAGAGTAAAAAATGTTTTCAACCACCTAAAGAAGTTTATAGTGGTCCACAAACATCACTGTGAAGTAGTTGCAACCGCCTATTTGCATGCCATGAACTTGTTGGAAAACTCTCTCGACTTTGTTTTCCATAAATGCAATCTTCACATTTTGTATTTTCCTTTTTGAAAGATGGAAGTCCCTTAACCATCCATTGTTTTTGCAATTGAGAAATATTTTCAAAGTTGAGATGTCCATATCTTACATGCCACAATATTATAGGTGAAATACCTGTACTTACTGCTCCTACAAAGTCATAATGCCTTGGAATAATTGTTCCTTTCATCCTTAACCATTTTCTGTCTTCATAACCTATCATCATTGTTTTCATATTCTTTTTTACTGAATTAATCTTAACTAAGCCATATTCCATAATCACCTGATTTCCTGCTTGTCGAATCATGACTAAAGACGAAAAATTCTTTTTAAAAGTTGGTACATACCATACATTTGAAATCATTCTTTCTCCAATATTAGGTAAATAAACTTTAACTACACCTTTTCCATAAGGAGTATGTTTGGTATTATCTGCAAGAAAGATGGAATTAAGATGGCATTCTTGAAAATTCCAAAAGAAATCACGTCTGAAAGTCATGTGTTGAGATGCTCTTGAATCTAGAATCCAAGCATCTTCATAATCACTTTGAAAATCAGTGGAAATCTGTAATGTTGAAGACGAGGTAAAGACATATTCTGAACCATCATCATCTCGATCATTTGCAAACTGTGTTGTGTTTTGATGAAACTTGGAAATTTGATCAATGGAAGTTCAACAATCTTCTTCATAATGACCAACTTTGTTACATCTTCTACAAACAATTTGACTGAAATCTCTTCCTCTACTTTGATTCTATCCTCTGCCTCTGTTTTGACCTCTATTTGGAGTTTTTCCTCTGCCTTGACTGTTGCCTTGAAAATAGCCTCTGCCTTGACTATTTCCTCTTCCTTGAAAATACCCTCTGCCTTGACTGTTTCCTCTGCCTTGAAAATAGCCTTTGCTTTGACTGTTTCCTCTGCCTTGAAAATTGATCCTGTCTGAAAAATTGTTTTCTCTACTTTGGCTTCGACCATGACCTTGTACAAAATGTCCTCTTTCTCTGCTTCTAGAACTGTCAGTTGAAGATTTACTTGTGCTGGATTTTGTGAAAAAAAAATCTTCCCCAACTTGCTTTTTCTTTCCAAAAGTTTTGTCGTGTTGAGATAACATTTCACTTAGCTCATCAAATGTAAGCTTTTCTAACTTTCCAGTTACTTGTAAAGTTTCCAAAAAATGTGTATAAGAAGAAGGCAATCCAACAATTAAAATTGTGGTCATGAAACTATCATCTACTGCTTGAAAACCAACATCTAGTATTTCCTGCTTAATGTTCTTAAGTTTGGAAATATATTCATGTACATCACCTCCTTCAGTCAATTTCTGTTGGAGCAACTTTAATTGAAGATCAACTTTCTTTGATTCAAGCTGAGTATCAAATAGGTCCTTAAAACATTTCAAAGTAGACCATACATCAGTAGTATTTTCAATGTGGACATACATCTCATCATTAACTGAAGATTTGATGAGTGCTAATGCTTTGGAATTTTCAATTTCCGATTTCTCTAGTGTGGCTACATATGTAGGTTTATTTGGCTTAGTATATTAATTACATATATCATGCCAAAGTTCATTATAAATGAGAGTGCTTTCAATGAGATGTTTCCATGTCTTGTATGATTTTGTGCTTTCAAGTTTATCGAAGTCAGAGAACGAATTAATTAACTTTGACATTGTAGTGTTGAATCTTCGCACCAAGCAAAAGATACCAAGATGAGAAACACACCATACACATCACATAAAAAATGATCTATCGGGGCTTGTCCTTGACCCTTGTATAGTCGTTGAAACAAGATAAAAATGACTGATCTTGGCACTTGGCTCTAGTCAAATTCCAAGTAACTTTCAAAATTTTACTCCTTACAATGCTCTTGCAATTTTTTAAAAAACAATCACCCCCCCTCAAAGTAAAATTACTTTGAGTTACAAAAATTTGTTACCCAAAAAATCACTTGATATGCGTGTATCCTTTGATATACCTTCTTTTGTCTTTGGAAGCTAATGAAAAAGTAGATGGAATGTTGTCGTATGAACTAGATGGGATTGATGAGTATAAATTCATTGGGTGTTGCCTGTAAACTATTGCTTGCAAAATATTTTGATTGGTATCCCTTAGTGGACACTAATTTCTCAAGTTAGCTCCAACTAATTCACAAAATATGGTCCTGGAGCACCAAGAGATCAATCCTGGACAATAGAGCGGATGAAATAAATAATGGAACTTCTATTGTAACACTTCACTGAACCTTTCAACACATTCTCCAACGAATCCTCATCAACGATGAATAGCTTTCTGTAATGATTCTAACGAACAAAGGTTTTGGTTCCTATTCCAACCAACGAACACTGCAACATCGTTATGGTTTGTCTATACATCAATGGTGATTTATCATCAAGAGTTTGACCACTTCTTTTTCACAATTTGTTTGCTTCTTCATTGTCTATTTCAAATACTCCACCATATTTCCAACGTAGAGTAGATTCGAGTCAACGTAATTACCATATAAAGAACTTGATTCTCCACATTGATTCCAACCAATTTGCTACCCAACTGTTGACCCATTAGATTCTACATCCCGCATGATTTCTCCTCACGTCTTCGAAGAAGACCACTATAATACTGCTCTAGGTGTACAAAAGGCCCTTCATAACTACAAGAACCTTAAGGATATTATTGCAATTTTAGGTATGGATGAACTAAGTGAAGATAATAAACTGACTATGTTCTGGGCCAGAAAGATTCAATGATTCCTGAGTCATCCCTTCCATACGGGTGCTCCAGGAAAATATGTTGACCTGAAAGAGAGCATTGCTAGCTTCCAGGGTGTTTTAGATGGTAAATACGATGATGTTCTTGAGTAGTCTTTTTACATGGTTGAAGTATTGATGAAGTGACAACAAATGCATATTCAATAATTGCAGAACTGTAATTGCAAGAAAAAGAAGGAACTACAAATTTCTGTGAATACGAGTGTTCTAGCCTAGGAAGTGATAAGTCGGGAAGAGTGAAGTGGGCGAGGCAACTGAAAGATAATTTTTTAAGCAGTATGTGAGCCTGAGTTTCATCTACTCAGACACAATGGGTTGACAAAGAAAAAATTGCAGAAAAAATTTATTTTCTTTTAAAAAAACCAAAATTAATTGACCAATTTACTGACGGAATGCACCTACATTTTTCCTTGGCCTGTAGAGATGGAATCTCCTCCTCTAATCCAATAATATCCTCCTTATTTCAGCTACATTACTGTTTCTCTGATACCACAATAATGGTAGAAGTGTCCTCAGATGCACACTTTTATTAAATAGGAAAATAAATTACATATTAGAATTTGCAAGAGTTTACACCCGAACACCACAACACTCTTGCAATGAGCTATATATAAGCTAAATGTCCCAACTAAATCTAGTTATGGATCACTTATTAAATAAACAAGTGTCCATTTACAATAAATGTTATCTTAACAATATTCTAACTATACTCCTAATTTAGAGCCTAAGATACGACACCTTTCTAGAGTCATATCTTTTACAACAATACTGTATTTCTAAATGTATCCATTTATTAATCAAATATTCTAGATTATTAATTTAATATTTTAAATTAATAATTATTTTATTCTAACTTTTTAAGCTATGATATTTGTATTTTGGATCATCTAACAAAATTTTCCCTCATTTCTGAGAGAAAATTATAAGCAAGTTGTTAACAGTAGCAATGGAGAACTCTCTTACCAATCAGATGAGGAAATCATGGATAATAAATAACCTGTTTTAGATCTAGAGGTGCAGCCCTTGAGTCATCTTGAATGTCAAATCTCAGTTGCAAGCTCAGAGTCAGTAACATGTGATGAATTGATCCATTTTGATTCTATACCATTATGCTCCAATTCATTTCATATTTTGAAAGGGAATTTTAATCACATTCTGAATGATGAATACAAGAAAGATAATAAAGTTTCATTAGAGCCAATGCAACATCTACCTCATTTGCTACAAGATCCAATAACAGAGGTATTGGTTGACATATGCAGACAAAGTCCTGTTTCATTTGCTAGTCATGGGATGAAAAACATTTATGATTTTGATATGATCATACAGTCAGCTTCATCGTTGTGTTCAACAAAAGTATCATTTCAAAGTCCATCAGAAAAGTTGTAGCCCTGTTAGGAAGTGCATGAGGATGTAAATAGCATAACTACAACATCAAATCATGAAGTTGAGTTGGTTAAATTTGAACATCAAGAAATAGGTCAAGTCTATCTTGATCCTATAGATATCTATATGTTTTTCATCACAGAGCCACAATAAATTTCCAGTATTTTTGTTGTTTGTCAGGTTCATCAAGCTCCTTGTAATGAAGATCAGGCTGGACATCTCTATTACATATCATTAACAAATCTGTTTCTAAGTTGGGTGAAAAAGAGTGAAAGAGCCAAAGTATTAGATCCAATATTTGATTGGTTATATTGGATATTTCATATTGATTAAGGTCAAGCATTCTAAGGTTAAAATATGATATATGTACATAAATAAGATCGTCAGATCAACATCCTATAAATAATCAGATTTACAATGTGCAAATAAGCTTGCTGGGAAAGCATGCTTTTCATTTCATTTCAGTGTCGCTTTGAAGATTCAATCAAGTTTGGAATAGGTACAGGTTGCATATTTTGGGATCATCCCAATGGATAAGGCTCTAGTCTACATGTTCAGAGTTCAATGGTTCTTGACACCTCCTGAAAGAGCCGCCATCCCCAGGTGGAGCCTATGTTGGAGTCTTATAATTATAGGTAACTTGATTCTTCAGCTGCTTATTTGGCATTGCTCTCATGATGAAGACATATAGCTTGCTGGGCTCGGTTGATTCCATTTTCCCCTCCATCCATTTTGCTCGATCCTTCATCCACCTCTGCGCCACTCACTCCCTTGTCCATTTATCCCATTGGCTACATCTCACCCACCACTCATCCCTGCATGAATATACTTAGGATAAAAAATATTAGGTTAATAATAAATGGTTAGTGGAGTTTTCTAATGCTTATTAGCCTAATAAAGTTATTTTAATTAGATTATTTTAATAAGATAATTAATAATAAAATAATAATTAGATTAATTATTTATTTATTAATAATTAGTAATTAAGTTATTTGTTTAAGTTAGTAAATAGGTTAATAACGTTAGTAATTAAATAAAGTATAGTTAGATTAGTATAATAATTAAATAAATTAATACATATAATAAGTTAAATGATAAAATAAAGCATAAAATTTATATATCAAAAAACAATAAGAAAAGAAAACAATAATATTTTTTTTTTGTAAGTAAGAAAATTGTATTATGTAAGGTGCCTGCAATGGCTAAAACAGGGTTCCAAAATTACAAAAATAATCAGCTGGAGTTGCTGGACTGCCCCAACAGAGGGGAAACCAGTCCAGTCATCCTCCGAGTCACTAGTTTGAGTCTGTTGCAGAGTTAAAAGCTAGCATAATCAAAATAAAACTATCTAGCCTAGGAAATTGACAGATTGCTAGACACCTGGCGAAAAGCCAAGCCACGCGGCACCGAGGTCCTCTGCCCAGGTCTCTGTCGTGGCCTTATTCGACTGATCGTCCTCCACTGGCTCCTTGTTCTTCTCACGATCAGTATGCTCAGGCGGATTTCTGTGCTCCTCTTCCGTCTGCCCCGCTGTGGCTTGTCGAAGGGGCTCATCTAAACCGGTGTCAACTTCTCCCACAGGTGCAGTGCTCGCCGGGTCTGCATAGAACCCCCTCTGCATGGTGGAGAGAATCTGAAGGAAGGTTTCCACGTTGTCCT
>JASDQU010104463.1:121262-139059 GCA_032191745.1 Picea mariana | reverse complement strand
GTTATATTTCCAACAATTGGTATCAGAGCCGGTGCCTTTGATCAAAGGTAGATCCATAATCTTGAACATGACTAGTCATGATGGAAGTTCAACTAATAGACCCCCTATGTTTGATGGAACAAACTTTTCCTTCTGGAAAATAAGAATGGGAACACATTTAATGTCTTTGGGTGCTGATGTTTAGGATGTCGTTGAAACGAGATATGTGAAGCCTGTAGTCTTGGCCTCAAAAGATGATAAGATAGAGTTTAGATTTAATGCAAAAGCATTGAATTCTATCCTCATTGGACTTGCTGAAGCTGAGTTTGTCAAAGTCATGCACTATGATTCAGAAAAAATTTTGTGGGACAAGCTGATAAGTAGTTATGAAGGTAATGAAAAGGTGAAAGATGCAAAACTTCAAACTCATAGACTAAAATTTGAGCAGTTAAATATGGATGAAGATGAAACTATCAGTAAGTAATTCTTATGTATAGAAGAACTTGTCAACACTATGAAAGGCCTAGGTGAAACAATAGATGAATCTTTTCTAGACCAGACAATATTAAGATCTCTTCCTGATAGATTTAACTCAAAGGTCTCTGCTATAGATGAAATAGATGATCTCAAAACATTGAAACTATATCAACTTCTTGGAACCCTAACTGCTTATGAAATGAGAATGACCAAAGGTAAATCCACTACAAGAGAGGCATCTTTTAATGTAGAGAAAAACACAGACTCCGATATAGATGAGATTGAAGCAAATTTTGTGAGAATACTGAAGAAAGGATCAGGAAAATACAAAGGTAAACTGCCCTTCAAATGTTTCAACTGTGGTAAGATAGGTCATTTTTCATCTAAGTGTCCTCACAAAAGAAAGGATCAGACATATGAGGATGAAGAGAAGCACAAACACAAGAAGGTCTATAAAGAGAATAATTTTAAGAAGAAAAGTCTTTGTGTAAACAATGATGATGATCCCTCATATGATGAAATAAATGACTCTTCTATTGAAGATAAAATAAATGATATCATGCTAATAGATTTAGAAGATCTAAACACTGAAGATACAAGAAGTGAGTTCGTTGATTTTGAAACAATATTAGACCTTGAAGGACAACTTGTCGGTGCCATGAAAGAGATTGATACACAGAAAAGAAAAGAAAAGAAAAATAGTTACTACTCAGGTATGAGAAAACATGCAATGAACCATCTGAAGAAATTAATCTATTGAAGGCTAAGTTAGAAGAAGTTAAGAATATTTAAGACATCCTCAAACAACAATTGAAGGAAGACGAAACAAAAGGTGAAAAATTGGAAGTTGAAGTAGTGACTGTCAAAAAAGATCTAGAGAAATTTCAGTCCTTATATCATCAGAATATGAAAAGTATTAAAGCATCAGAATTATTAGCCTCCATTCTGAATCAACAAAGGAATTCAACATTAAAATTGGTTTTGGTTATGAAGAGGGATCAAGTAGTGGTCAGCCAAGAAACAAAGAATCCATCAAGTTTGTCAAATCTACAACCATTGACAACAACAAACCTGCAAAAACAAAGGAAGAGAATCAGCGGCCAAGGAGGAGTGAAGAAAAAGCTACCAGAACTGAATCTATAGAACAAAGAAATAACACACACTCTACTCAAGGAAATCATCAGCATGGAAGAAATCGACCTGCTCAAAGAAGACATCCATTTTCTAGGTACAAAGATTTTTTCTATGGATATTGTTTTTACTGCTCTAACTTTGGCCACAAAGTTGTAAATTGTTCTTTAAGATTTAGACATGAGAAATCAAGACAACCAAGGAATAAATATCTTCCAGAAAAAAGAATGAGACAACCAAGTAAAAAACAACCACAGACTGCAAATCATGTGATGGTTGGGAAAATGATACATATTACACATAACAAACGTTATGATCCTTTATTAAATGAACCAGAATGTTACATCTGCCATAATTATGGACATAAAGCTGAAGACTGTCGCTCAAAAAACTATAACCCAGATTCAAATCACAGAGTTGAAAACGTCAAGGTTTGGAAGAAGAATGAACATAACAATTGTGGATTAGTGTTGTCATATCAAAGACAAAAAAACACATGGCATATTGACAGCAGATGCTCCAATCATATGACAGGGGACAAAAGTAAGTTCATATTACTCAAAGAAAATAAATCAGGGAGTGTGACCTTTGGAAATGATGATCCAGGAAAGATCAGAGGTAAATGTCTAGTAAGATTAAGTAATGGAAGAATCAAAGCTCAAGATGTATTATTTGTTGATGGTTTAAGGAATAATCCTCTTAGTGTTAGTCAAATATGTGACAGAGGATGTGAAGTCACTTTCACTGCCAAGAATTGTAAAATAAAGACAGTAAACACAGGAGAGTTGATTGCAAAAGGGGTTAGAACTCAAAGCAATGTATATGTTCTAAAGGAAGATAAGTAAAAATGTCATTTAAGCAAACTTGATTAAAGTTGGTTATGGCACAGAAGGCTTGGACACTTGAATTTTGATCATATTGTCAAACTAAATAATGAAGGCATTGTGAAATACCTTTCAAGAATATCTAAGCCTAATAACTATGTATGTGAATCCTGTCAAATGGGGAAGCTGACTCATGCTCAATTCAAAACGAAGAGTTTCACATCTTTAGAGAAACCACTTCAAATTGTTCATATGGATCTGTGTGGACCATCACGAAAGGAAGGAACTGGAGGAGAACGTTACTTTATGCTAGTCATTGATGACTTCTCCAGACTTATGTGGGTTGTCTTTCTGAGAGAAAACTCTGATGCGTTTGAGAAGTTCAAAAATTTTAAGGCGTTAGCTGAGACTCAGATAGGAAGGAAGTTAAAGACAATTCTCTCAGACAGGGGAGAAGAATTTATGTCAAGAGATTTCAAATAATTTTGTGACAGACATGGAATTAAAGTTAATATACTATCCCAAGTACTCCTCAACAAAATGGAGTTGTAGAATGCCAAAATAGATCAGTTCAACAGATGGCAAGGGCTATGATGATTGAAAGGGACATTTCACAAACCTTCTGGGCGGAGGTTGTTCATACGGATGTTCATATTCTAAACAAAGTGCATCTAAGGCTGAATAGTGATAAAACTCCATATGAGTTGTGGTTTGGTCGACCTGCATCAATCAAGCACTTCAAAGTGTTTGGAAGTAAATGCTACATCAAGAATAATGATGATCATATGGGAAAATTTGAAGGTAGAGTTGATGAAGGTATCTTCTTAGGATATGAAACGAACAGTAAAGGATACATATGCTTTAACAAAAAAAAGCATAAATTAGTAGACTTTATTGATGTTCGAATTGATGAAGAAGCTCATGTAAAATATCAACAGAGAATAAGCACTAAGCCAGATGAAAAATATGATGATAATAATGAAGATAAATAATAACAAATCTCAGAGTCACAAGAATATGATGAATCAGGTGGAGAAGAGACACCCAGATAAGAAGAGTCAGGACAACAATCAACATCAAATCCTTCTTCCAGAATTACTCAAAAGAATCATCCTAAAAGTTAGATAATTGGTGAGAAAGACAAAGGTGTACAAACCAAGAGAAGATAATCAAAGACATCGAGCAATCACATATAGCTTTCATATCCATGGTGGAACCTAAAAACGTAAATTGGTTAAAATCAATGAATGAGTAACTAGACCAGATTGAAAATAATGACACTTGGGAACTCGTTCCTAGGCCAATAAATAAAAATGTAATAGGATCCAAATGGGTCTACAAAAACAAGATGAATGAGCAAGGAAATATTGTAAGAAATAAGGCTAGATTGGTCTGCAAAGGATATGCTCAAATAGAAGGATTGGATTTTTGAAACATTGTGCCCGTAGCAAGATTAGAAGCTATTAGAATGTTTCTTGCCTATGCGTGTCATAAACAATTTGAATTCTATCAAATGGATGTCAAGTCATATTTTATAAATGGATATCTAAAAGAATAATTCTATATGGAACAACCAAAGGGTTTTCAACTATCAGATAACCCTGACTTTCTCTGCAAGCTGAAGAAAGCCTTATATGGGTTGAAACAAGCTCCCTATGCCTCGTATTATAGACTGGATAAGTATCTTCAAGACAAAGGGTTCAAGAGAGGAACAATTGACAACAATCTATATATCAAAACAGAGGGTAATGATTTTCTCATTCTGTTGGTCTATGTACATGACATCATCTTCGGAAGAAATAATGCTTCATTGGTACAATGGTTTGCTTCTGCCATGCAGTCTGAATTTGAAATGTCTATGATAGGGGAACTGTCATTTTTTCTCGGTCTGCAAATTACTCAGAGGTCTGAAGGAATATTTCTTTCTCAGGAGAAATATCTAAGAGAAATGTTGAAAAGGTTTCAAATGGAAGATTCTACACCTATGAGCACTCCTAAGGTCATTGGATGCAATTTAATCAAGGATGATGACTCACCCAATGTTGATCAGAGTTCATATAGGTCTATGATAGGAAACCTGTTGTACATCACAATATCCCTTCCAGACAATGCATGTTGTTGGAATGGTAGGAAGGTATCAGGCTGCACCTAAACAAAGTCATCTGTTAGCTTTCAAAAGAATATTCAGATACCTGAAAGGAACAATGAACTATGGCCTATGGTATCCTAGGAATCAAAATTTTCAACTATCAGTCTATTCAGATGTTGATTAGGCTAACTGCATGGATGAAAGGAAAAGCATGAGTGGAGGTTCATTCTTCTTAGGAGATTCTCTTGTAGCATGGTTTAGCAAGAAGCAAGGTTCCATTTCCTTATCGACTACAAAAGTTGAATACATTGTAGTTGCCACTTGTTGTACCCAAGTCTTATGGATGATTCAGACACTTGCAGACTTGGAGGTAAAATATACTGCATCGATCCCAATTCATTGTGATAATACTAGTGCGAATAGTGTGTCAAAGAATCCTATATTTCACTCCAAGACCAGGCATATACCCATCAAGTATCACTTCTTGAGGGAACATGTGACCAACACTATTGTTTCTTTGCATTATATTCCATCCAAAGATCAGATTGTTGATACATTCACTAAACCGCTTGCAAAAGTTCAGTTTGAGTATCTATGCCAGAAGTTGGGCGTGACCCTGTTATCAAGCTAAATAATCTATCTGATCAGGGGGAGAGTGCTCCTAGTATATCTGATTAGGGGGAGCACATAGTCACTCTCTATTTTCTTTGACATTAATGTCAAAGGGGGATAAAAATGTGTTGTTTGGATGCTACAGTTGGAGGTCTAAGCACAATAATGCAGCCTATCAGGGTTGCCATCAATGCCAAAGGGGGAGATTGTTGGCATGTTTACAAGAAGAGTGTGATTTTCATTGATGGAAAGAACAAAAGGTGGAGCAGGAGGCGAGAAAGCTCAGGAGGAAGAATGAAAGTGGTCGTTGGATCACCAATCCTAAATACTCAAAAACCGTTGGATCATTCTAAGTGGAAGGAAAAGATAAGCTAGAAGAGAAGCACCATAGATAGATCGATCCATCGATCTAAAAACATAATCAATGAACAAAATTTTGTTCAGGTCAAAAGTTGTGAGGAGGTTACTATTCGGGGAATCTCACTTCGGAAGAATTGACAACTTGAAATTCGAATTACCCGAAGCTCGAAATCTGAAATGAATAAGGACCATCGGATCTGGAGAAAATGTGATGACCATTAGATCAATGTCCAGTGACCAGAGGAAGAGCAGAGGAGAAGTAAATATGTGATCCATTGGATCTGAGCGCCGAGGATCAATAGCCGTTGGATCCAGAGATAAATGCACGAAGGTTAAGCCTTTGGATGAGTGTAGGAGAGTAGACTTGTCAAAGTCCTGAAGTCCCGAAGTAAGACAGGTGGCACACGATCCACAACTCTAGAGCGAATCACTTCGAGATTTTATGGTTGGATAGGAAACAAAAAGTGTTGAAGTCCCGAAGGACAAAGGCCCAAAGTCTCTCTCAGTCATCGATCTAAGATACATTTCGGGAGTTAGGACAACCATTAGATTCAGGAGAAGAACATGTGTCACATGAGGAGATCCAAGTCAGCAAGACTACGTCAGCAAGGACACATGGTGCAATCAAATAATGACAAGTGTCAAGTTGAATCGACATTTCAAGTACGTGAAAATCACGAATTTGAGTGACACGCGACAACTACTCGGGTCATGCCACATCATCAAGTGACGTAAGCAAGTTACGTCACTGCGGGAGTTTTTACTTCGAGATTTTTACCACCAATGATTAGAATAAAGTCCTGAAGTCTCGAATGCTGAAGACTCGAAGAAGACCCTGGTCGTTGATTGCCATGAGGGGTACGTGTTGAAATATTACGCATTCAGGTGAAAATACTCTAGGAAAACGCGAAGGAGAAAGGTTTGAAATCGCCGAAGCCCGAATAGCCAAAGCAGCTGGGAGTCGTCAATCTACAAGAGGATAGGTGTCACTATATCACAAGCTCCGGGTAAATTGCTCAAAGGGAAGGCGAGTGAGGAGAAACTTAAATTTGAGAATGCCGAAGGGCGAAGTCCCATAGCAGAGGATAGTTGTTGGATTAAAGAGGACAGATATCAGTAGATCTTCCATTTCGAAAGATATCAAGTCAAAAGAAACGAGAAGTTGAGATTTGAAATATCTGGAGTCCAAAGACCTGAAGGAGATCTCGACCATTAATCCAAGAGGGACACATGTCAGTGGATTGTCGACTCTGGAAGATTGACGTATGGAGGAAAGCAGGGTTTGAGAGTTGAAACTCTCGAAGCCTGGATCACGAAATCAATCGCAGTCGTTGATCCGCAGAACTTGATAGGACAGATTTGAATTGTCAGTTCAAGAGCATCGTCAAGATCATGAGATCGATGGTCCCGTCGCATTGCGAGGATTGAAGGTGCACAAACGTTAATGAGTTGAGGGCGGGCCGCAATCGAAACCACAATTTTGGAGAAAGGACATGTGGAGGCTCAAGGTAAATTGTGGGGCGAAACACAATTTGTTTTAAACCAACTTGGACACATCAGCAATCATGTGGTCACATGAGTTCACTGCCCAAGTTCATATAGAGAACACAACTAGTGCTCGCTAGGCGTTAGTTCGAAGTTCAGGAGTTCGAAAGTTGGAAAAGTTAGGGTTGGATCACATCCAAATACCCGAAACGCGAAGTCCCAAAGTGCTTGGCCTCAGGTCATAGCCAGCGGTCACGTGGAGAGAGAAAATAGAGGAAGGAGCTAGCGTCGCTAAGCTCCACTTCGGATATCGGGAGTTGGGAGAATCGAGATGTCTCATACCAAGATTCCCGAAGTAACGAGTCATGAAGTGCCTGTTGATTAGGCATATGGTCACCGCCAATGGTCACGTGAAGGAAGGGGCTTAGAAGCTAAAGAAGCCAAAAGTGATTGGTTTTAACTGACATAGAAGACGAAGAATTGCAACTTCCAGAGAAGCCAAATAATATCAGGATAACGATTGTTGGTGATGAAGAGGTTCAGGATAATTGCCATAGAAGCCAAGGAATATTTGGATAATGGCCAGTGATGATGAAAATATACAACATAACCTTTAGGGAAGACAAAGAGTTCGTATGATGATTAGGCAGAGGACTTGACGTGGGAAAAGATATGCAGAACAGAGAAGATAGTGTTTTTTTTCGATAGTTATGCATGTGGGTAGGAGGAGATGAAGAGTAGTACCTGAAGTGGATATCAGTGGCATAGTGAAGAGCTTGCAGATGCAACACAGAGAATAAAAGGTAGAAGAGAAGCTGAACAATAGGGTGTTGTGCGCAGGAGGAAAAAGAGATGAGCATAGAAGCAGAAAGATGCAGAAGTAGAACAGAGTATAGAAGTTGAAGAAGGTAGAGGAGACATGGAGTTGTAACAGACCATATCAAAGATAGAGCAAGTAATTAAAGTTTTATAAGATTCAATCAGGGTGGTAGGGTGGTGCTAGGGAGGATTGCAGTCCTCTAAATTCTAGTTGGTGCTAGAAGATATTATGGGAGTTGGTGCTTCCATCTAGTGGGTGCTAGAAAAACATGGGAGTTGGTGATTCCATCTAGTTGGTGCTAGAGAAGTCAGAGAGTTGGTGCTCTCTGCAAGTTGTAGCTTGCTATCAGAGGTTATAGCCTCATATTTGAGTTGGAGCTCAAAGACTATGATGTACATGAAAGTTGGATCTTGATTGACATCCTAAGAAGAAGAGGTTTTCACCCTTATGGGTTTCCTCATGAAAATCAGTGTCTCTGTGTATTCTGTGTGATTGATCAAATATTGTATATCTATGCATGATAAGTTATCATCAACACATTAAATAATAATCTAAAAGGAATCAAAAAATAACAAGAAAAGTTTCAAGCTTATATACATAACTGATTCACCCCCCTCTTAGTTATATTTCCAACAATAGGCCCACATGCCAGATGACAGAGAGATGCTTTTGGAGGCCTAGGAGACAATTGGATAGACATATCCCACCCTTTCTATGCCAAACAACTCGCCCAAAAGGGGAAAACCGTCACTCCCTAGGGGCTTGGCGTCACATTTGAGGGGCATATTGTGGTTGATGATGAATCAGAGCATGAAACATGGAAATTTTAGGTGGAGAGGCTCCATATGATTGCCACATGGACTTTGGAGGCCCTACTTTACATCCCAACTCCAATGACTTTCTCAATTTTCCAAAACGTCCTCCTTCAAGGGATAATGTCACCTTTGTTTTAGGGTTTTCTTTGTGCAAAAGTGAAATTAAAGAGAATGTTTAAATATTATCTTTGTAAAGGGAAAATATTAGGGATGTTGATCCCTAATATTATGTGGACAAACTATGTTAGCTACATTTTGTATAAATAGAGATCATAAGATCTCATTTTCATAACACAATTCTCCATTGTGAAAGGCTATTGGACTGAAATTTTCTCTCTCTTGTGTTTTTTTTATGCCTATGTATTGGTCATGGTTGATGGAGATGGTGCGCTAGCATTGTAAGGCTTTCTTGATTTCTTTTTCGGTCTT
Organism: Picea mariana; assembly: GCA_032191745.1. NCBI lineage: Eukaryota > Viridiplantae > Streptophyta > Pinopsida > Pinales > Pinaceae > Picea > Picea mariana. Next base: position 130,038 of record JASDQU010104463.1, on the reverse strand, counting down.
TAGTCTAGCTTTTATTTCCTTATAATGCTTGAAGGTGATATTTATTTAATTGTATTATCATTTGTACAAGTTAAAGGTTCTATTTCCTTGAGCCAAGTAGGGAGTATAAGGACATACACCCCTACTTGTGTTTCCACCATTTTATTTCCAAGGGAATATTGCTTCATAAGGGTTTACTAAGAAGAGTATACTTGCATACACCCTCCTAGTTTAAACCCTAGCTAAGAGAAGCTTGTCTTAGGGAGTAAAAGGGTTTTCACCCCCAAGGAAGTAGCCTATATAGATTCTTCATATTCTCTTGACTCCATTAACCCTTTATTAAAGGCACTAGTCATTTACTTATTGCATGGTAAAAATATATTGTTTCCTTAGTAAACACACAAATTTCAAGTTTTGAAGTTGTCTCTTTTGGATAATGACCTTGATGCCTTGGGGATTCTTCCTCCCTTAGGGCGTCCTCTTTCTCCCAAAAATTCTTATTTTTGTAGTAAAACTAACCTACAGCCATTAGGGATGCTTTAAACTCTAACCCTAACTGCTAATATCTCACAAACTAACCCTAGACTAACCCTCTAACTTTGCTAGTTTAACCTACTAACCTAGGTGAATCTATTGGGATAGATTTAGGCACTTTTTGATGGTCATATTTTTTGTTGTACCTCATTCAATGATACATCAATAAGGAAGATATATTTTTTCATAAATTTACTTTTATGGCAAACATCTTTATTCAGGCTTGAAGTGTTATTTTCATTCCACATTGGTTACTAGTTTTATTGCTAACATTGCTAGCTAGTATAGACCTTTTACTTGCTGATTTGGATGTAATACTTTGTTGATTTACTAGCTTGTATGATGTTGTATTTTAGGGAAAACAAAATTAAATTTCTAATCCATAACTATACTTGGTTGGAAAAGTGTCTTTTCTTGTGTCTCGGGAAGGTACAGGTGCAATGACAACTATCTCTTTACTCGGTATCCATTTACCTCTCTTTACTTACCATTTTCAACCAATATATTATTCCATCACTTGACCTTCTAGGGTACTTCTCCTTACACCTCCCTTCATCCTTGTCATCGCTCCTAGGGTCTTCGAGATCACCTCCCAGGAGTGAGCTTAGTCACCCCCCAAGTGTGGTACCTACATCGAGGTGACATTGGGTGTAGTGTCCCATAGTTGTAGCACGTGCTTTTGTGGTTCATGAGATAACAACTACAACTTGCGCTATAACATGGTTCATGAGATACAAGGGGCCGTTGTGTCTCATTTATGGGTGCCATTGTAGATGGTGTGTTGCACCTTTGTTTTCATAGCAACCTTTTTCCATTCCCATTCATTGCCTTTAATTATTTTAGGATGTTTCCAGGTTGAATCCAAGGCGTGGTTCTACCTAAGCAATAAAAATTGTGTCCACCTTGACTCTACACTGGTCACATCATGCTTCCCCAAGTTGGAAACTTGTGTGGGTATTCTACCTACGCAATAAAACAATTCCCACACATGCCCCTCTCTGGTTGGAGTTTGTTATTATTTATTATTTCACAGGTCCCATCAATTTTTTATAAGAGAGGTTTCATTATCCTTGGGATCCCTGGGCGAGCATGTAGAAGGTTAATGGTTTGGATTTTATCTTTTTCCAGCTACAAGCCTCTGGGCCTCTAGCCCCTTCTTCCCATGAAATGAGGGACAACCCCTTCTTAGTTCAGTACACCCGAAAATCCCAAAAGGTAAGGATATGAGGGGTTGAAGTGTGGAAAGTGACAAGTGCTTTCGGGTATGGAATGATGACTTATCAAGAGGACCGCCCAGTAGTAGCCCTATCCCTAAGTGTGACCCACTTACTAGGGTGCAATGTCAACCACCAGAGTGAAACAGGGAAAAGAGAATAATTTATAAGAAAATTTCACATAATCAAAAGCAGTAATAGATGCAACAAACTCAAATGCCTCAAATATTGAAATGGCACTCACCATAATACCTGAATTGTACCTCATGGAGAAAGACCCAATGTATTCTGGAGGCCAGCTGATGTGGTGGATGTTTTCGTGACGAACCTGGAGTTGTGGTGGTGAGGTGGGTCTCTATCTGTGCAAGTGGACACTATTGGTCAATTTGTCTCTTGGTACTCCATTTCTGCAACCTGAGGGCCTCAAGACATCATCTCCTTAGTTATCCCTAAAAGTTGGGGATAACATTTGACACCTACTTGGGGACATGTGCTCCTCGTAGAATGCATAAGAACGAAAACTTATCCTTCTAGACATGTGCATACACTGAAACAAAAAATTATAACATATAGGTTGGTTATATCACCCTTCGTCCATATACATCAAAACCAAAAATGAAACTAATCTAGAAAATAAAATTTTAACATTTTTTCAAAAAATTCTAAATTAAACATGAAAGCAATATGAAAGTATAGAAAAATGAAATATGAAATGCATCTAAACTATCATGAGTAATAAAGATGGAAATGCAAGCAAAGAAAATGACCTACCTACTTAACTGGGGCCTTGGGGCCCTGAGGATCAAGTGATAGGTGATGTCAGGTGAATTCATACAACTAGTGCAACCAATTGATCATCTCATCAAAGTATCTCCCCCTGTGCTTAATTATGTAAAACAACAAAGATAAGAAGCATGTAATTATCATGAGCATAAATAGATATATAATCAATCGTGAAATGAAATTAATGGATATGGGTGGGAGGGAGAAAATCGTGTTGGAAAGAGAAACCATCAGCCTGATCATGCTTCGTGAAAGTGTAACCACACGCCTAATCAACCCATCTCTGAATAGGGCTACCATATGTATAAAATGGCTCATCTTCATCTCCGTTAGTATGATCACTACTTCTTGAATACTGAGAAGCTATGAGAGATCCCAAGAAGACCTCATGATTTCCCTGAGAAGAAGGGATGAGGTAAGGGACAAGCTCAGGTCTAGAGAAAGAAAAATGCGGCCTGTTCATCTTCGAATCCTTGTAGAAATCCCTAATATGAAAATACTTTTGCTTTGTAGAGTGAACCTTTTATTTCTTTGGGATGGCCATGCTCCGGTGATTATCTTAAATTGAGGATTAAGGTGGTTGAAAGTCCTCATAGAACAAATTTGCATCCCGAAAAATATCTGCATCACAACTCCCAAGGGATGGCAGAAAATCATCCTGAAAATTTTGCATCAGGTCATCCTCAAATGGACGAAAAAAATATGTAATCATCATCATAGGGATGCCAAACATCTGAATCATATAAGCATGAAGACCAGTCCTCTGAAGATGATACCTCAACCCCCTTTTCTTGAGAGCTACCCTCAATGTCATAAATGTAGTCTCCATCAAAAATGAGACAAGGAACATCCCATCTATGTTTCTCAGTTTGTATGAACCTGTCTATATGCTCATCAACCGAGTCCAAGGGTTTTTTCATAAAACCATCAATATGAATGAAAATAACCATCTTTGTCTTTGTTTGCAGGAGGAGAGTAAGGTTGGACAACCTCAACTTCATCAAGAGGGAGAAAAGATAATGATTCCTCCCAAGGCTTCTTAACATGTCACACCTCATCGAAATTCTTCTTTCTCTTTATGGACATGCTCCTCCATCGCTTCTTCATCACAAGAGGCTTGATTCTTAATACACAAAGCTTTGTTTACTTTTCTTCAAAAGGATTTGTCACATCCAAGTGCTCCTCTATTACTTCTTTGCTGCTAAAGCCATGGAATAAAGTATCATCAAGATCTTCAAAAGGGTCACAACTCATCATGTTCTCCTCTTGATGTGTAGGAGGAGCAGAGGCTTGGATGTCCTCATCAAGTGGAATGGACGATATGAGCACTTCATCTTCATCAAATGTCTCGTCTAGATATTCAACATGAGAAACTTCAGCATGATCATCTTTGTACCTTTATTCAAGCATTTCTTCTTCTATTGTCTCATCATCCACCGGAAAACATTCTCTAAAAAGAGCGTGTTTGAACTCTTGGAAAGTATCTTGCAAATTCTGAGTAGTTGGTTGATGATTCCTGAGAAATTCTTCAATGATCTTGGTAGAAGATGGGATACTCTTCAGATTACATGAGTGTGCAAGATAATTCCTTTGACTTGATTCCAGTGAAGACACAAAAAATTTCATCCAAACATTTTTATATAACACATTTGGGCTTGAGGAATACTTCATATAATTGATGACATGGGTGACTGCTAGAGCTGGATCGCCATTAAATTTAAGGCAACTTTTCCTCAACTCTGTAGGGAAATGATTTGGATATCCGGGGATATTATGACATCAATGGAAGGGTACACCTTATGGAATTCCCATGGTAAGTATTGTGAGGCCATGGTTCCATTACTTAGGGTAATACCTCAATGGAGTCACCAGATGAGAACAAGGCTCATCAAAGGGTGGAAAGGGATAATCAGGGAAAGGTGGGTTCTGGGAAGGTGGAGTCACCAAATGATATTTAGCAAAATAATATCAAGGGTGGAACGGGAACGTCCTTTAGGTGGAGTCTCCTGGAAATCTAGGGAAAAGGATTTGGGATAGCTCACCAAAGTGTTGTTAGGGTTCAAAAGATTATTCAAAATCCTCCCCAAAAAATTCCGACCGAAACCAAAAAATGGCGACAACTAAGAGAACTCCTACCCACTGTCACCTTAGATAGGTATTCCCGTCACTTTAGTGATGATGAAAATCACCACAAGGGGAGAATCATGGGTGACCCTAGGGGGAAATGAGATGGAAAGTGAGATGATGAAATGAAATCCCCTATAGGTCAAGTTACTAGATGGAATAAGGCTTGAGGATGAGTGTCGGAAGTGGTTTAAGGTTGCCAAGTCCTTGGGTACCTGCTGAGAGTGTTTGTACTTGCCCGAGACACAAGAAAAACTAACTACACACAGTATATGTTAGGTGGAAAAGAACGTTAAGCTTGTTGTCCCTATTTTCCACAGGCAACAAAAATATATATTGGCAAGAAAATCAATTACTTACTGCAGAAATAAGCATCAAAAGCATCAAACACTTATTGAGAAATGAAGCACTAAACATGCAGACTAATTCTGAATACTTTAGCACAAGCCTTAATGGTGAATTAGGACTGCAAACATATATTTTTCATATACTTTTTAGAGCGGCCAAATGGCTGTAGAAAATATTTTCTACAGAAGCAACTTTTACCCCAAGGAATTAGCCAAATTTTTTCCCAACAATAGCCAACATCAAGTAGATTAACAATAACAACTTTCCAACTATTTCCAACAGTAAAAGAATGAAAATTTGAGCTTGAAAAAGAGAGTTTGCAGCATCCGTAATGGTTGTAGCATAGGTTTATAACAACAACAATATATCCTTGACCAATCAAAACGCCCTAGTGGCTCAAGAAAGCGATTAAAGCAAATAATTGATTCCACTTTGAACAAATTCAATATCTCGTAAAATCACGTATTTCAATGTAAACAATTTATTTCTCCAATGCAATAAAAGATCAGTGCCTTTCCAAATGAGTTGTGGAGATTTCTTGTATTATTTTATGACTACTAAATCTCAAGGGGTGTAATCCATTTTACTCTCTTGAGATAGCAACCCTAACAAGGCAAAGTCTAGGAGGGTGTAAACCATTTTACTCTTCCTAGAAACCTTTGCAATAGCCTTTTCAACAAACAATAATGATAAAAAATGGTGAAGGTTGTAAATCCTTATACTCCTCCAAGGATTTAGCCAATAAAAATCATGGAACAAGAAAGAAACCTAACAAAGTGCATATTTTCCTTACCAATTCCAAGAAATTCCAAGACAAAACCCTAGTTACCAAGCAATTTTCATCACCAAAGCAAAGAGAAAGAGCCTCCAAGAGTAGCGCACCACTTCCTTCCACAAGACAAGAGATAAACCATATCACAATAGAGAGATAGAGAGAATGAATTTCCCAAGTAGGGAGAAAATTTCATCCAAGTATCCTTCTCCACATGGGAGAGCTGTGATTCAAATGAGATACAAATGATATCTATTTAAACAAAATGTTCTAAACATAGTTTGTCCACAATGTTAGGGTAAAACATAAAATAAGGGGTCAAAAACCCCTATCTTTCCCCTCTCCACAAAATAATACTTTTTAATTCATACTTTTGCACATAGAAGAAACTCTAAAACATGACGTCACCCTCTTTTTGGGAAATGTTTGGCACTTTTGGTCAAATCGTTGAGTTGGAGAAGTGAATGTTCGACCTCCAAATGCCAATGGTCTTCAATCAATGTTTTTCTTCCATAATCCAAGGGTTCTTTCCTCCAAAACGTGCCAAGTGTCCTCAACACCACCAAACCCTTGTGCTAATATGATGTCAAGCCCTCAAAGGTGAAATTTTTGCCTCCTTAGGCAAGTCATTTGGGTGGTAGGGGCTAGGTGAGGTCCTCTATGATGTCTTCTAGGCATCCAAAGTCATGTCTTCATCATCTGGCATGTGGGCCCTTGGAATCCAACTTGTGGGTTTCAAGCCCCATGGAATCCCAAGCTAGGATTTTTCTTCCAAATTTGTCCACCATATAGGTCCTGCAAAGGAAAATGGATACTCCCTCCAAGGATCTCAATTCAAATGCACCATGATGAGTAAATCAAATCAATAAAAGATCCATCTAAGAAAGTACATCCAAACCACCTCATCAAAATAAACCAATGCTCAAAGAACCTATGCAATTTTCCAAGGTTAGGTATGGGAGGGTTGACAAAACAACCTATTGGGTGAATCATACCTCAAGTTTAGGGGTGTTTATTGAGGGGGGCTCCTTATAATTCATGTGGATAAGGTGTCATGGATGAGGGGAATACTTTTGGGAATGGGGTTCATGACATACAAGGGGTTGTACTGTCTCATTTATGGGTTCCTTTGTATATATTATGTTGCACCTTTGTTTCCAATGAAACATTTTTCCAAGCCCATATATTGTCTTTAATTATTTTAGGATGTTTCTAGGTTGAAACCAAGGTGGGGCTTCTACCTAAGAAATATAAATTGTTCCCACCTTGACTCTACCTTGGTCACATCATGCTTCCCCAAGTTGAAAACCTGTGAGGGGATTCTACCTAAGCAATAAAAGCAGTTCCCACACATGCCCCTCCCTGGTTGGCATTTGTTATTAGTTATTCTTTCACAGGTCCCATCAATTTTTTATGAGAGATGTTTCATTGTCCTCGATATCCATGGGTGGGAATCTAGAAGGTTAATGGTTTGGATTTTATCTTTTTCCAGCTACAAGCCTCCGGGCCTTCAATCCCTTCTTCCCATGAAATGAGGGACAACCCCTTCTTGGGTCAGTACACACGAAAATCCAAAAAGGTAAGAAGATTAGGGGATGAAGTGTCAAAAGTGACAAGTATGGTCAGGAATGGAATGATGACTCGTCAAGAGGACATCCCAGTAGATGCCCTATCCCTAAGGGTGACCCACTTACTAGGGCGTAATATCAACCACCAAAGTGAAACGAGGCAAAGAGCATAATGTTCAAGAAAACATCACATAATCAAAAGCATTAATAGATGCAAAAAACTCAAATGCCTCAAATATTGAAATGGAACTCACCATAATACCTAACGTGTACCTCATGGAACAAGACCCAATGTCTTTTGAAGTCCATCTAACGTGGTGGATGTCGTCGTGACGAACCTGGAGCTGTGGTGGTGAGGTGGGTGTTTGTCCGTGCAAGTGGACACTGTTGGTCAAGTTGTCTCTCGGTACTCCATGTCTGCAACCTGAGGGCCTCAAGACATCATCTCCTTAGTTATCCCTATAAGTTTGAGATAACAAGGCCTAAAATTCTACTTTCTCTATATGAAGTCCAATGAGGTTGGAACCACTCTCAAAAATCCTGAAATAATTAATGGTAATGTTAAAAATTTAAGTGGCATTCTTCTTTATCTTTCATTTTCATCCTTTTAATTTAAGAATTTAACATTACCATTACCTCATGGTTAGGTAATAATTCGCCCTTCCATTAAACAAATTGTTTTCTAAAAAAATTCAAATCTGTGGGCCTAAATGAGTCGTACAAACGTCGTATAGAACCAACTGGTTTGGTGAAAATGGTCAGTTCGGTACCGAACCGTTCACCGAATCGGCCAAAAGAGATTATGTCACACCAGACAGACCATTTTTCCCTCCAAACCAGTTCAACCAACTAGTTTTGTTGGATCAGTCCGATTTGAATAACACTGCTTCTATCTGCCCATTTGTTGCACCAATACCTACTGTAGATGCATCTTCACAACCTCTTAATTTAAGATAGCCACATCCATAGTTTAAATGTATTTTTTCTCTTTCCACACCTAATATCGTATGTGCAGCTACAGTGACCTCACCCATGCAACACTGATTGCAATACATTTTGCACATATCAATTATAAACTTCTATTTTGTAGACAATAAATCAATCCATCAGTAGCATTAATATTTAAAGTTATGGTGACAATATGTCATCAAATTGATTCCTTGCAGAATTCTAATTCCTGAAGCATTTCCTAGACTCATAGGGTTGATTCTACTTCATGTCCCTGCAAATAAACTACAATATCTTTAATAAATTATGCTTAAATACAATGTATGAAGTAAATGATGAGGTGCTTCAAGATAAACACATTCTAATTTTCTAAAAGAAATGTATAACAAAACCTGAATTGATATGTTTATGTGCAGTGACCCTTAGAATGAAAAATGTTATTTACTCGACATAAATGACAGGCAGAGGGAATAACTCCACATATGTGTATTTCATTAATGTGATCC
>JASDQU010104463.1:105271-119680 GCA_032191745.1 Picea mariana | reverse complement strand
GTGAGCTAGTGAGGTCGGCCCTATTGTTCCAATAGACACTTATGTTGACAGGTTAAGTCTAGTATAATTAAAGGTAAATTCTCCATTGAGGAATCATATCTTTCATGTGAGTTTGGAAATTTCAGCAAGTACACCTTCTTGGGAAAAGTGCACACCTCTCTTGGGCGCTAGTCTTATAGGGTTTGAGCACCCTCTTGTGTGCTAGGTCTTATTAGTGGTGAAGGTATTTCTCTTGAAGAATATAGCAAAGGATTTGGCTCGGTTTTATTCCCTTGTTGAGAAGGGTTTCCCAGGATACTTCTTGTGTTCTTGTGCATGGTGTTTCTTCTTGTGATCTTGGTTGTTGCAACATTACTGGTTATGGTTAAGACAAATGCTAAAATTGAATGAACTTCATGCTTAAACTTTATAATATAAAAATCAACATGGTATCAGAGCATAAGTCTTGAAGAGCCCATTGCACAAACATTTTCCAGTCATCCTCTCTCTCTTCTGCAGAAACTGTACGACCCTTCTAGGGTTCCTAGAAAATTTGTATGGCCTAAAATTTTGAGGTTTTCCATCACTTGAAACTTGGGCATTGAGGATAAAAAGGACATAAGTGTGTATGGACTCCTTCAACGCACCTCCAACAAGTCTCAAATTGCAATTCCGAGCATTTTAACTTTTTGGCCCTAGGGTTTCTTGGGTTTCGCTAAATTCTGCAGAAAAATTAATAATTGTGTTTCTACAACTCCTTGAATAAACTCTTCATCTTACCAGGGCTATCTTATTTCTCCAAGGCTTATTGTTGGCAGTCATAATTCCAACAAAACCTAAAAGTGTTAGCCTAGACTAGCTGTTAGGTTTTCTGGCCTAGTTGACAAGGGCTTGTGAAGAATTCAAAAATGAGCAAAATCATGATTGGAGGAAAGCTTGATTATTCAAGAAAACTCAGTTCCAGAAAGACAAGACCTCAAAGAAATGGAGACATCAACATCTCATCACTCTCAGGTATGGTCCCTACCAATGATAATACTTGGTTAATTGATAGTGGTGCCTCCAGGCACATGACCAATCTTAGAAATAACCTAACACATTTCGTTGAGAAAGAGACACATCTACATGTTGTTCTTGGAGATGATTCCTGATATAATGTGAGAGGAGTTGGAACTTATACCTTCCAACTATATTCAGACATGCAACTTCAATTAGAATAAGTATTATATGTACCCAAAATGAAGAGGAACCTTATCTCTATTTCTACCTTGGAACACAAAGACTATAGGATTACCTTCTCAGAAGGAAGATTTCTTGCATGGCACAAATACTCCCATATAAGTTCTGCCAAGGTAATTGGTTTCCAAGAAAACAATTTGTACAGATTAACCATCAAACCAGTCCAAGACTTATTACATGACACTATCAACTTGAGTGAGCTATGGCATAGAAGACTTGCTCACATTCATTATAGAGCTCTTCCATCTCTAGGGAAAATGGTAACAAGACTACCAGAAATACAGATTCAGCATAAAGGTGTTTTCAAAGGTTGTGCCCTTGGCAAAAATGTTAAAGGATCCTTCCCAAGAAGTGGCGATAGATCCAAGGAAATCTTGGACTTGATACATTCAGACGTATGTGGGCCAATGATTGTTGCATCTCTAAATGGGTACTTATACTATGTAATCTTCATAGATGATCACTCTAGGAAAACTTGGATTCACTTTCTAAATAACAAGGATGGAGTCCTTGCAAAATTCCAAGAATTCAAAACTCAGATTGAGAACCAGACCGGAAGAAAAAGAAAAATATTAAGATCAGATAATGGAGGAGAATGAATATTTTCAAGTCCTATCAAGCTTTCCTACTAGGTTTGTCTTTGACCACAGTTAGGCTCTAAGTTTCAATTGTTATGTAAAGTGTTTTCTATTGTTTTAGGACAGCCAACAGTCCAAGAACTTATTGTTGATTTGTTATGGTTGTATTTGCAATTTTAGGTGCTCTAGCATGTAGTTTTAGTAACCATAAGTTAGCACATGCATTCCAAAATAAATACAACACACCTAAAGATATTTACAGCTGAAAATAAACATATCTAAGAGACTAACACATACATTTTTGTACACAGGTATTTTTGGTCAACATGACCCTGAATAACCCCCCCCCCCCAGGGAAAACCAGTTTGGAATTTATATGTATATATGAGGAAAACAGGAGGTGGAATACAACAAGTACAATATATAATGGAACCTGGTACAATAGCAGCTCTATCTGAGCTGATATACAATCCCAAAGTATCCAAGTGCACCCCAGGAAGGTGTGCCCCACATACAAGCTGGAAAAACCACTGAAACTGTTCCATAAGCTAACTGTGAGCTCAGATCTGAAAACCCCTCCACAGGAATGAATCTATGCTAGATGGCCTCCCTCTGCAACTGATATCACTGCAATCTGATGGCTAGAAGTCCTCCCACAACTGATGCACCCCAATCTAGCAATGCACCCTCCTCAGAAGTGAAACCTCTCCAGTAAATAAACAAGGGTAGATGATGCAAGCCTCCCTCCATGAAAGCTAGCGCCCAAGCTCAAGTATCCTCATGAAACAAACCTCATGCTCATCCTCCAAGTGCTCCTCTCACAATGAACAAAATAAGAATGAACCTCTCCTTCACCCTTTGCACCCTTCTTAGACATCCATAAGGAAACCTAATATATTAATGGTGGAGATCATATCATCTCCCATCTAATCGATGGTTGAGATCTCCCCAAAAATATCTAAATCAATAACCCACTTTGGGTTAAGTTTCCTAAGTCAACTTTGTGTCTCTAATTCACCCCCTTTGTGAATTAATAGTCACTTTAGGCCAAAAATAACTAAATTTCACTTTTGACTTAAAACTCCTAAGTCAAAGTGAAATTAGACAAAAGTACAAGGTACAAAGTGTCTATTCCTTCCCTCATGTGCTAAGGAGAGTACAAGAACATGGAGAACACCTCCCAAGGTACAAAACTCAACACTCCCTCTTACCGAGGAAGGTGTTCCTCACCAAGCCCATCTTGTCTCTGAAGTAGACATGTTTGCCCTGTGGCAAGGCCTTGGTGAGAATATCTACAACCTGGTCATCTGTCGATGCATACTGAAACTGAAATTCCCTTCTTTGAACCTAGTCATGAATGAAGTGGTACCTGATCTCAATATGCTTCGACCGGTCATGAAACAATGGATTCTTAGAGAGTTTGATACAACTATGATTATCACAGTGAATGACTGTCGGTGACATCTCCTAACCAAATAAACCAACCAGAATCTTACGAAGCCAAACGGCCTCGCAACTGACCTGACTAGCCACCATATACTCTGCCTCGACCGAACTCAAAGAAACTGACTTCTACTTCTGGCTGAACCAGGAAACAAGTCCTGACCCCAAACTGAAGCAGCACCCTGAGGTGCTTTTCCTGTCAGCAGTACATCCTACCCAGTCTGAATCTGTGTAGCCAACCAAACTTACTCCATCTCCACTGACATAGTCTAGGCTATAGTCCACTGTCCCAACAATATATCTCAAGACGTGTTTTACCCCAACCATGTGAACACTCCTCAGCTCAACCATGTACTGACTGAGAGTGTTCACCACAAAACATATATATGGTCTGGTGTTAACCAGATACATGAGTAAACTGATCAACTGCCTGCATATTTTGGCATCCACCAACTGGCTATCTGAAGAACTAAGCTTCTTCCAATCGGTGATCATAGGTGTAGACATGGGTCTACAGTCCTCCATTTGAAACCTGCTCAAAATATTTGTTGCATGCTTCCCCTTCCCGAGAAATATGTGACCCTCCTCCTACCATACCTCCATACCCAGAAAGTAGTGAATCAATCCGATATCACTCATCTCAAACTCTTATGCAAGTCCCAGTTCGCACTCAACTATGAGATCCTCGTCTCCAGTAATGAATAAATCATCCACATACAAAATGAGAATGAGTGTGTCCTCACCCCTAATGATGAAATAGAGGTTCGGATCAGCGTCGCTCTTCTTGAATCCCATCTGAAGCAAATAAGTATCAATGCGTGAATACCAAGCTCGGGGAGCTTGCTTCATATCATATAGTGCCTTCTTCAGAAGATACACGTGAGTCTCCCTGTCACTCACCTCAAAACCCTGTCGCTGCTCTATGTAAACCTTCTCCTCAATAAAGCCATTCAAAAATGCGGTTTTCACATCCATCTGGTGAATGCACCAACCCATCTCTGCTACTATGGAAATGATAGTCCTGATAGAAGTGTATCTCACAATTTTTGTGAAAGTATCATCATAATTGAATCCCTTAATCTGTGAGAAGCCTCGTGCCACAAAACGGGCCTTTTGTTTCTCAATTCTGCCATCTGCAGCCATCTTGGTCTTGTACAACCACCTGGAAGTCACAACTGACCTCCAAACTGACCTCAGAACCACATCCTAGACATCATTGTGCACAATGGAGTCATACTCCTCTACCATGGCCTCTCTCCAGACCTGATGGTCCACTGCCTGCACAAAAGTCTGTGGCTCAATATCCCTAATACTAGTCACAAGTGCTAAGTATGCTCCAAATCTGACTGGTGGCCTGCTCTCTCTGATCTGGCTCTTGGGCTCCCCTACATTCTTCTTGGCCTCCTTCAAGGTTTCCTGAAACCATCTAGGTCTCTTGTTCCCTGAAGTGGTCAACGGAGATGTAAGGTCTCTCTTCCCAAGAGTGACTACCTTAGGACTCGTCTCAACCCTCTGAGATCATGAAGTCTGTGCTCCCTCTGAAGTTTTTTCCCAACTGACTGAACATGCTCTGACTGTGACCCTGAAGCCATGCACGGTGACCCTGTCACCCTTGATACTGGTGTGCTCAAAATTTGAGGTCATGCTCCCTCTAATACTACAATCGGTGACTCTGCATCATCCTCAACTCCAACTATCGACTCAAGAGATCTTGCAAAATACCTATCCTCCTCAAATCTAACATCTTTGCTCACCACCACTCTCCTAAGTGGCAGAATGTAGGTGTGATAGGGTTTCAACAGATTTGAGTATCCAACTAGAATCCCCTGCTGGGATGTGGGGACATGAGAGAAATTCAAGCACCCAAATATCCTGATGTGCTCGACATCGGGCCTCCTACCAGTGAAGGCCTCCTCAAGAGTCATCTTCCCCAATATCCTATCGGGGCTCCTGTTCTGTAGGTAAACTGCAGTAGCACATGCCTCTGCCAATAAGTACAAAGGAAAACCCTTATCATGCAGCATGGATGTCGCTGCACCGATAATGGCCCGGTTCTTCCTCTCGGTAACCCCATTCTGTTGGGGGTTGTAGGGTATGGTCATATGTCTTCTAATGCCATGTTGGGCACAAAAGTATACAAACTATCTCGAGGAATACTCTCCCCCGTTATCTGACCGCAAGACTTTGATCCTCTTTCCCGATTAGTTCTCCACAAGAGCTCTGAACTCTTGGAATCGTGTAAATACCTCACTCTTGGCCTTCAAGAAATAGATCCAAGTCTTCCTCAAGTAGTCATCAATAAATGCGAGATAGTACTCACAACCACTCAAGGACCTTCGAGTCATGGGCCCATACACGTCCGTGTGTACTAAATCCAGTATCCCAGCTAACCTGGTGTCACTACTGGGGAACGATGCCTTGGTAAACTTACCAAGTGCACACCCTTTGCAAACATCTTGATACTCTATACTGATCTGTGGCACTCTGGTCACAACCTCTCTCAGTCCTCCAAGAGCCCCATAATGTAGGTGGACCATCCTGTGATGCCATAACTCACATAACTATATGTTGTTGTCACTACTTGTTGTTAATGCATGAAGTGGTTGAAAAAGAAATATGAACAATTTCCCATCCCTCACTCCAATCACCTGTACGGAGGCTAGTGAAGACCCTCAAGGATGAATTAGTACCTCAGTGCCTCTGAATGTCACCTCAATATCTCTATCCTAGAGGGTGGAAACTGAAATCAAATTATTCTTCATCCCAAGGACATAAAGAACGTTCGTGAACGATATAGGTGGCAAGTCATCTCTCTGAAAGGTAACTGTACCAATCCCAACAACTCTGACCAATCTATCATCTCCAAGAGAAATATCTATCCCGACCTCGGTGTTTATGAGATCATAAAAGTGCTCTCGGACTCCATTCATATGGCTTGAAGCCCTGCTCTCAATATACCAGATACTGGGTGTCGTCTCAACTGAAGTGCAACATACAAGAAAAGCACACTCTCTCTGAAACTGTGTCTGAAAATCTGCCTCCCCTGTTGTAGCTATGGTACCACCCTTCTTCTTCTTCCTGTTTGGACACTGTCCAGCATAGTGCCTGAACTTCTTACAAACAAAGCACTTCACTTTTCTCATATCTCTCTTCTTACCAATGCTACTCTCTCCTCCACTCCCTTGTGGTTGGGCCCCAAACTTGGGACCCTTCCGACCCCCATGACCAGACTTCTTCTTTCCCTTTGTCCAAAGAGCAAGATCCTCCTCACCATGACCAATCTATTGTTGTCATTGTCCAGAAGCCTCGGCTGCAATCCTAATATCCTCCTGGATGAAGTCATCCCACATCCTCTCCCATGTAAGCATGACCTCCCTGGCAACAATGCCTTGTAAAAATGGACCCCACAGTTTGGTGAAGCTATTCATAGCTTGCCTCACCAAAGAGTTAGGGTTCACGATCTCTCTGACAGTTGCCAACTCGTCTCTGATCTGAGTGTAATGACCAAGGAATGAAGTTACTGACTCATCCTTGAGCATGCAAATTCCCCAGAGTCAGTCATGAAGAACCATGATACGGTTCTCATTGGATCTCTCATACAACTTTCAAAGAGATGCCCACATATCGAATGCACAAGTCTTCCTTGTCAAATGGGGTATGATATGGTCACGAACTACGTCACAAATGGTCCTCTTCACCTTATTGTTCCTTTTCATGAACTCTTCCACCAAGAGGGGAGCCGTGACAGGAATGGGGGGAATAGATGCCTCAACTATGTCCCATAGCTCAAGGTCCTCTAAGACGAAGACCATCCTCGCCTTCCAAGGTGGCCAATTGCTAGCCCCTGCTAGCCTGTCCTCAACTCACATCTGAGATGCTGACATGTCTGCCAAACTGCAATCCCCAACTGATGCTCACACTACCAAGGAAAACATTGCCTCACTCCTGTCAACACAGGTGTGAAAAGAGACAAGTGTAATCTGACCTCACTCCTAACAAAATAGGTTTGAAAAGAGGTCAAGTCAAATCAGCCTCACTCCTACTGTGTAGGTGTGAAAATAGACTGATGACAAGTGCCAAAAACTGCCCAACTATCCTCTACAAAACTATGCCCTCTAACAACCACTGAATGAGTCAATGTGTTGGCATAGGGTCAAACCCAAGGCTCAACGCTACAAAAATGCACCAACAAAACCCTAACTACCAGCCCTTTCTACAACACCTGCGAAGCAGATGAATTCTCACCTGAGGTAGAGGCAGGGGTGGTTGCAAGACTCCAATGTTTGCACCTTAGCTGGGACACATATCTTTGATTCAACACTTAACAAGGCACTCAACAGTTAACATTCATCAATATCCAATTCTTAGTTACAATGCAGTTAAACCCTAATTACAGAGTATCGCAGTATTGACATTCAAATCTAAGATATTCAAGCACTAATCATACGTCCATAAGTCAGATCTAACATCCATCCATATCATTAAGCACTAAGCCAACACTAAGCATCAACAGATCTATCTATCATTCATATATAACAAAGAACTAAGCAAGTAAACACATAAACACATCAATACATCGCACAAATCATATCAACACAGCATGTACGTGGTTCACCCCCACCCTGGGGCTACATCCACCAACTCTTTGTCTTCTTTATTATCTTCTTCACTTGGTTACATGCACAGAGCCACAAAATCCTACTTCGCATAGGACAGGAGATCTGCATGCACCTTGCCAGATCTTCCATCCCCGAGTAGATCTAGGCACAGAGCCTTCCACAGTCTGTGCACAAAGCACTACAAATGACTTGCACTTAGCTCTGCAAGTCTCAAAACAGTATGCACGAAGCATTTACAATTCACACTTGCACTTAGCACCACATCACATAGATGCCCTTATCGTCCTCCTCTTACATCGCCTAGACATATATTTATACTTTACAAAATAGGCCTAAACATGGGTAAACCCATGGGCCGACATCCCATACCCATTACATAATCTTGAATCCCAAAAAGGACCCTAAAAGGGAACAAGATCCTGCAAGCTCCACTTTGTCTTGTGCTCCGCCTTCGGCAGCCTATCGAAGTCCCAAAATTAGTTCAAACATGACCAAGAATCCTCAAACTTGTTCAAGGGACAACAGGCCCCCAACACTCTCTAGTGACTCGTCCCGAGTCACTCTGATCTGATTAGTTCTGCTTTAAATGCCTCAAGATGCTTCGGCTTGTTGTTGTTCCACGACCTCCTGTTCAGTGAACTCTTGGATGACTGCTTCATTGACAGGTCCCTCTAGGCATTGTTCGGCTACAATGAAGATTTGCTCTAGTTCCGCTCCTCAACCTTCGATCTCTGCGAACAATTGGCAAGCCTCATCCTGTACAGGCTGGAGTCTCTAAGTTACTTCCATAACTTTTCTTTGAATGGCGTGGACCTATTGTTGGGCGGTGCATTGCTCCTAGGATCGCTCATTCTTTCCATAGCTGACAGGGGCTTCAACTGTGCCTGTATTGTTTATTCTTGATACTTCACTTCCTGGAGCTCTGACTCCAGTGTCTTCAATTCTGGATTTCCAGTGAGTCACTCATACGTCTGGGCACTACGATCACTCAGTTGCTTTCATTCCAGGGCAAGGAATTTTATTCTTTCAACTATGCTTCAAGCAATTGCTTCTCTTTGATCCCTTACATCCTGCGGGGTGTCGGGTATGGTGCAGAGATCTAAATTTTCTATTCGTTGTTGTAGTTTTTAGATAGCTTCTGTGAGCTACTCTACTTGATGCGTGACTCAGTCTTCTGCCTGTGGTTCTAATATTTTCACAGAGTGGAGTGCTCTGTTGACTGCTTCTTTTACTTCTAGTTGCTCTGCAAGCAACTGTTCTTTTTCTTATTGCATTTGTGCTTTCTCTTCTTCAAACTTTGTTTGGAGAGCAACCTTCTCCTGCTTTGCAATTCTGTGTTGTTCTATGATTACACCTTGTACTTGCTTCAAGGCCTGGGTGGCTTGTTCTATTTCTTCTTGTGCATGACGAAGGCGAGCTTCGACTGCATCAGCTAATTGGTGGAGTTGGGCTGGCTCATCTCCCAACTCTGGTTCTCCTGATGGTAGGGGTGCAGTGGACACTGCGCGGCTAGACTGAAGGGCTTGTTGTACCCCTCAGAATTCGACCTTAATTCTGTCATACATTTCCTCCTACTTGGTTGCTTGTTTCTCCATGATTTCCAGTGAAGCATCGTTCAGGGCTGCTATGATGAAGTCAAAATCATTGGTAGTGAGCACAGTCTTCATATTGGTCATGGTGGCTCTTGATTTATTACGAGACGAAGGTTTTGGGGGAGAAACCTTCCTCTTCTTCAGGGGACTAGTCTCATCTCTAGGAGGTGTTACTTCACCTTACTTCTGTTCAACTTCTTTGCCATTTATCTCTTCTACTTCGTCGTCACCCCCTCGGTCAGGTGATACTGAAGCATTCTTTCTTGAGGCGCTACTTGAGTCTTGGACCTCTTTGGTCTTCCTCATTCTACTGGTTCCGGTTGTATCATGTTCTTTGTGCGCAGTCTCTAGGTTATCAAGGTCAGACATCTCTGCAGGGTCTACGGGAATAAGGAGGTCTGTTGACCAGTCCTTAGTGATCTCCTCAAGGTCCTCTTCCATGAGCTTGTAGTATGACTGAAGCTGCTCCTTTTGTTCATCGGCTCGCACTGTAAGGTAGATGAAGTGTCAATCTGTGTAGAACTTCATCAAGGGTCGAAATCTCTGTAGGATGTTCGGAGTCATGTGAGGTTCAGCTTCGATGGATCTCTTCAACTGAAGGAAATAAGTGTGAAAAACAGCGTTCGACTGCCATTGTTTGTTCATATCACTCGAGTACCAAAGTGTGGTGAAATTTGTAGCAAGTGGTTCCAACGGTTCAATATCTGGGAAGGTCGCACCTTCCGGCATCTCCTAGGCAACAAAGGCAATGAGGATCAGGAGCCAGCTAAAGTGAAACTCATAGCCCCTATCATATGCTTCGTGACAGTCTAGTTCCATATTATTAACTAGGTACTTCGGCCAGTTCATCTGTAGACCTTCTACACACTTCCCTGCGAGGTTTATGACAAAGATTGTGACCTGCATAGGTCTGTTCTTCCTTACTAACTTCCCTGCAATTAACTGACAGGCTAAACACACTGCGCCATTCTGGATGGAGGATACCTTGTAACCTCACGTCCCCTTTTCAACATCGTCGTATGTATCCTTGATATTCTGTGCTATTTCACGATCTGTGGCTTTTCGTGGATAGAAATCCCACGGGTCGGGTCCTTTCATACTTAATCCTATGATCCTATGGATCAATGTCATATCGACTGTGATACGACGATCTAGCCATAAGTAGCCGCCATGGTAACATGAAAGCAATAGCTTGACACGGGCGTTGACTTCCTGGTGCCTTCCAAAGTGTGGGATCTTCATTACATTTAACATGGTGGACTGCGCGAGGTTCATCGTCCATGACTGGGGGATTATCTTTGAGTTCTTCCCTTCATCCTGGTCAAGTATTTATACGAGGTGAGCATACTATAGTTCTTACGATCTCCGAGGTTGATGACACTGAAATTCAACACTGTGATCTTGTCCTTCTCTGCTCGAACTACGTGCATCCCCTTCGGGAGGTACGCAGCAACCATGGTGTACTCAAAATCTCTTGGGACACTATCTTGAATCACCGTGTCAGCCAGGGGTGGGATGTAATCATGCAATATGGTCTGGATCAGCTTCGCATTTGCTAGGTCATCTCTGTGTTTGGTTCTCTTTTCTGCTGATGGTCGGGATGGTCCGGCTCCGCGAGCAGTCGATAGAGAGGCTTGCACTCCTTTCACCGAGGATACTTACACACCCACATACATCACTCTTTCGAACATGACTCTCTTAGTCATGAGATCAATGAGTACTTCCTTCATAGACTCTTCGACTATGCTAAGTTCTTCGGACATACACGCTCATGGTTGAATATCTCGGGTTCGAAGAGTAACTACTCAATGCAACGGGATGGATGGAAATAGCGCAATGATCATTGTGTGAAATTAACTATGCCACGAGCTCAGATAGTCACAGTTGTAAAAAGTGTTCTTGTTGCGTGGCATGATAGGATAAATAGATAAGTTGTCAACATATCTCTTGCAACAGGTGAGAATCCTTCATTAACTCGGTTCTGTCCGTTATGGCATGGTCCCAACGGTCAGGTGGCGAACTTTCTGACCATAAATGCATTTCTACCCATTCGGGTCATCGGTCTAACAGTTATACTATTCCCAACGGCTATATTGCTTCACCATGGCGAAGTACCATGTGACGTTGTTTTGATATCCTGACGAAGTTCCAATTTTTCAAATTTTCCTTCTACGTAGTTCCCTCTAGAACCTTCTATAAATTTTCGATCTTAGCTCTCCTCTTACTTAGTTTTCTAGCCTTCTTTCCGGTGAGCTTTGTCTCGATATTCCTTTTTCCATTTTGATTCTTATCTTCTTTTGGCATAGTAACTTCACGCTGGTGAGATTCTTTCCTAGAAATCAGGGGTAATACTTCATCTGTATCTAGAATAGGTACTTCAATATTCTATGGATCTTCTAGTGTTCTTTCCACTTTGACATCCAAGTCTCTGGTTTTAAATAGCTTTGCTCAGTTCTCCTGTTCCTCAATCAAGTGCACGATCCTCCTAGTCATGAAATCTTTCAACTCTTGCTTCTTTTGTTCTAAGACTTCTTCTTCTTTCCTTTTGGCCTGATCTCTTTCAATCCAAGGTTTTCCTAGTAACATAGCAAATGGAGCGCTATTCTCAATAAATTTAACAACTTCAAATTCTTCCTCTATCGAAGTTCCATGAGCACTCATAGATATCTGGGTAAGTCTTCCACATAGGGTTATCAACTTTCCTCTGAATAATCCTATTCCTCCCAATGAAGGAATCATAGCAAGTTCCCTTAAAAGTTCCCAAGTTCTTTCTGTCATGGTATTCACCTGTGTTTCCTCATCCAGAACACAGTCAATGTCGAAGTCTCCTATTCTTGTTTTAAAGCACTATTTTTCTTTGAAGATATCTGATAAGCCGATATGTCGATGGTCATTCAGGTTTCCTTTCATTTGTAGCAATACTTTCTCTTATTCTTTATGGGGTTTTGTCATGGTTTCAATTGCTTGATCTGCCTTAGGGTTTTCTTGTGTCATATTCATTCGTTCAACCTTAGAAATCATTCTAGGGCAATCCAGAACTTCATGGTCCATAGCTTTGCAACAGAGACAACTAGATCTTCTACCAGGGCATTCCTTAGCTAGATGTCTCGATCATCTGCAACTGTAACAAAGGGTTAATCCTCTCTTTCTTTTAAATGATCCCCGGTCTTTCCTGTACTACGCGCTCGGATCATGGTAGCTAACCTACAAAAAATTCTTTCTAGGATCCTGCATCCATTTGTTAGGCCAAACATTCTTTCTATGCATAGGTATAACATATCTTTCATTATTCTTATCAGATCTACTCATATCAAATATTCTTTCTTCTACTAGTACCCTAGTTTCCAAGCTAGGAAAAATCTTATCAAACATACCTAGATTCATATTCTAGAAACAAAAATTTCCACTTATCTTACCTACAGAGCATAAAGCTTACAGAACTAAAACTTTTCACTATTCTTATCTCTATCAGAGCACAAAGTGTTCAGATCTTACCTCTTTTATTTAGATCGGACTTCTTTTCTCAGCACAGAGTTTCACAGATAGAGTAGAATACTGCGCACTAGAGCGACAGATCTACGCACAGAGATTTCACAATTCCAGGTCAGATCTTTTCACAAAGCTTCTTCCTCAGTTCCCAATAATCACAGTTTTAGGTCCTGGCAAAAGAACCATTTTTTGGCACAAGGGCAGACCCAGGGTTCAACGCTACAACAACGCACCAACAAAACCCTAACTACCGGCCCTTTCGAAAACACCTGTGAAGCAGATGAAGTCTCACCCGAGGTAGAGGCAGGGGTTGTTGCATAACTCTAGTGTCTGTAACCTTAGCTGGGATGCAGATCTGTGATTCTAGCACTTAACAAGGCACTCAACAGTTAACATTCATCAATATACAGTTCTTAGTTACAACACAGTTAAAACCTAATTACAGAGTATCGCAGTATTCATTTAGATCTAAGATATTCAAGCACTAAGCATACATCCATAAGTCAGATCTAACATCCATCCATATCATTAATCACTAAGCCAACACTAAGCCCGCACTAAGCATCAACAAATCTATCTATCATTCATATATAACAAAGCACTAAGCAAGTAAACACATAAACACATCAATACATCACACAAAGCATAGAAACACAACATGTACTTGGTTCACCTCCACCCTGGGGCTATGTCCACCAACTCTTTGTCTTCTTTATTAGTTTCTTCACTTGGTTACATGCACAAAGCCACAAAATCCTACTCTACATAGGACAGGAGATCTGCACACACCTCACCAAATCCTCCTTCCCTAAGTAGATCTAGGCACAAATCCTTCCATAGTCCGTGCACAAAGCACTACAGACGACTTGCACTTAGCCCTGCAAGTCTCAACACAGTATGCATGAATCATTTACAATTCACACTGGCACTTAGCACCACATCACATAGATGCCCTTATCGTCCTCCTCTTACATCGCATAGACATATATTTATACTTTACAAAATAGGCCTAAACATGGGTAAACCCATGGGCCAACATCCCATACCCATTACATAATCCTGAATCCCAAAAAGGACCCTAAAAGGGGCCAAGATCCCGCGATCTCCGCTTCATCTTGCGCTCCACCTTCGACAACCTTTCGAAGTCCAAAAATTAGGTCAAACATGACCAAGAATCCTCAAACTTGGTCAAGGTCCAACACAATGACTGTCCACAAAAATCTGCCAAAAAGATGTATATGACAGCCAACAAAATGTTGTCCCAACTGCTCAAAATTTCAGTCACCTCAGCTCTGATACCATGAAGATTTTTAGGTCCTATCAAGATTTTCTACTGGGTATGTCTTTGACCACAGTTAGGCTCTAAGTTTCAAATATTATGTAAAGTGTTTTCTTTTGTTTTAGGACATCCAACAGTCCAAGAACTTCTTGTTGATTTTTTATGGTTGTATTTGCAATTTTAGGTGCTCT
>JASDQU010104463.1:84832-98659 GCA_032191745.1 Picea mariana | reverse complement strand
GACTCACCCAAAAGGGGAAAAACGTCACTCCCTAGGGGCTTGGTGTCACATTTGAGGGCCATATGGTGGTTGATGATGAATCAGAGCATGAAACATGGAATTTTTACGTGGAGAGGCTCCATATGATTGCCACGTGGACTTTGGAGGCCCTACTTTGCAACCCAACTCCAATGACTTTCTCAATTTTCCAAAACGTCCTCCTTCAAGGGATAATGTCACCTTTGTTTTAGGGTTTTCTTTGTGCAAAAGTGAAATTAAAGAGAATGTTTAAATATTATCTTTGTAAAGGGGAAATATTAGGGATGTTGACCCCTAATCTTGTGTTTTCCCTAATATTATGTGGACAAACTATGTTAGCTACATTTTGTATAAATAGAGATCATAAGATCTCATTTTCATAACACAATTCTCCATTGTGAAAGGCTCTTGGACTGAAATTTTCTCTCTCTTGTGCTTTTTTTTATGCCTATGTCTTGGTCATGGTTGATGGATATGGTGCACTAGCATTGTAAGGCTTTCTTGATTTCTTGTTTGGTCTTTAGTCTAGCTTTTATTGCCTTTTAATGCTTTAAGGTGCTATTTATTTCATTGTATTATCATTTGTACAAGTTAAAGGTTCTATTTCCTTGAGCCAAGTAGGGAGTATAAGGACATACACCCCTACTTGTGTTTCCACCATTTTATTTCCAAGGGAATATTGCTTCATAAGGGTTTACTAAGAAGAGTATACTTGCATACACCCTCCTAGTTAAAACCCTAGCTAAGAGAAGCTTGTCTTGGGGAGTAAAAGAGTTTACACCCCCAAGGAAGTAGCCTATATAGATTCTTCATATTCTCTTGACTCCATTAACCCTTTATTATAGGCACTAGTCATTTACTTATTGTATGGGGGAAATATATTGTTGCCTTGGTAAATGCACAAATTTCAAGTTTTGAAGTTGTCTCTTTTGGATAATGACCTTGATGCCTTAGGGATTCTTCCTCCCTTAGGGCATCCTCTTTCTCCCACAAATTCTTATTGTTGTAGTAAAACTAACCTACAGCCATTAGGGATTCTTTAAACTCTAACCCTAACCGCTAATATCTCACAAACTAACCCTAGACTAACCCTCTAACTTTGCTAGTTTAACCTACTAACCTATGTGCATCTATTGGGATAGATTTAGGCGCTTTTTGATGGTCATATTTTTTGTTGTACCTCATTCAATGCTACATCCATAAGGATGATATATTGCTTCATAAATTTACTTTTATGACAACCATCTTTATTCAGGCTTGAAGTGTTATTTTCGGTCCACATTGGTTACTAGTTTTATTGTTAACATTGCTAGATAGTATAGACCTTTTACTTGCTGATTTGGATGTAACACTTTGCTAATTTACAAGCTCGTATGTTTTTGTATTTTAGGGACAACAAAATTAAATTTCTGATCCATTACTATACTTGGTTGGAAAAGTGTCTTTTCTTGTGTCTCGAGAAGGTACAGGTGCAATGACAACTATCTCTTTACTCGGTATCCAATTACCTCTCTTTACTTACCATTTTCAACCAATCTATTCTTCCATCACTTGACCTTCCGGGGTACTTCTCCTTACACCTCCCTTCATCCTTGTCATCCCCCCTAGGGTCTTTGGGATCTCCTCCCAAGAGTGAGCTTAGTCACCCCCCAAGAGCGGTACTTACATCGAGGTGACATTGGGTGTAGTGTCCCATAGTTGTAGCACATGCTTTTTTGGTTCATGAGATAACAACTACAACTTGCGCTATAAAATGGTTCATGAGAGACAAGGGGCTGTTGTGTCTCATTTATGGGTGCCATTGTATATGGTGTGTTGCACCTTCGTTTTCATAGCAACCTTTTTCCATTCCCATTCATTGCCTTCAATTATTTTAGGATGTTTCCAGGTTGAATCCAAGGTGTGGTTCTACCTAAGCAATAAAAATTGTGTCCACCTTGACTCTACACTAGTCACATCATGCTTCCCCAAGTTGGAAACTTGTGTGGGGATTCTACCTAAGAAATAAAACAATTCCCACACATGCCCCTCTCTGGTTGGAGTTTGTTATTATTTATTATTTCACGGGTCCCATCAATTTTTTATGAGAGAGGTTTCCTTGTCCTTAGGATCCCTGGGCAAGCATATAGAAGGTTAATGGTTTGGATTTTATCTTTTTCCAGCTACAAGCCTTTGTTCCTTCAGCCCTTTCTTCCCATGAAATGAGGGACAACCCCTTCTTGGTTCAGTACACCCGAAAATCCCAAAAGGTAAGGAGATGAGGGGTTGAAGTGTGGAAAGTCACAAGTATTGTCGGGTATGGAACGATGAATCATCAAGAGGACCGACTAGTAGCAGCCCTATCCCTAAGGGTGACCCACTTACTAGGGCACAATGTCAACCACCAGAGTGAAACAGGGCAAAGATAATAATTTATAAGAAAACGTCACATAATCAAAAGTAGTAATAGATGCAACAAACTCAAATGCCTCAAATATTGAAATGGCACTCACCATAATACCTGACTTGTACCTCATGGAGAAATACCCAATGTATTCTGGAGGCCAACTGATGTGGTGGATGTTGTCGTGACGAACTTGGATCTGTGGTGGTGAGGTGGGTCTCTGTTTGTGCAAGTGGACACTATTGGTCAAGTTGTCTCTTGGTACTCCATGTCTGCAACCTTCAGGGCCTCAAGACATCGTCTCCTTAGTTATCCCTAAAAGTTGGGGATAACATTTGGCTCCTACTTGGGGACATGTGATCCTCGTAGAATGCATGAGAACAAAAAATTCTCCTTCTAGATAGGTGCGTACACTGAAACGAAAAAATATAACATATAGGTTGGTTATATCACCCTTCGTCCATATACATCAAAACCAAAAATGAAACTAATCTAGAAAATAAAATTTTAGCATTTTTTCAAAATTTTCTAAATTAAACATGAAAGCAATATGAAAGTATAGAAAAATGAAATATGAAAGGCATCTAAACTATCATGAGTAATCAAGATGGAAATGCAAGCAAAGAAAATAACCTACCTACTTAACTGGGGCCTTGGGGCCCTGAGGATCAAGTGATAGGTGATGTTGGGTGAATTCATACAACCAGTGCAACCAATTGATCAGCTCATCAAAGTATCTCCCCCTGTGCTTAATTATGTAAAACAACAAAGATAAAAGCATGTAATTATCATGAGCATAAATAGATATACAATCAATCGTGAAATGAAATGAATGGATATGGGTGGGAGGTATAAAATCGTGTTGGAAAGAGAAACCATCAACCTGATCATGCTTCGTGAAAGTGTAACCACATGCCTGATCAACCCATCTCTGAATAGGGCTACCATATGTATAAAATGGCTCATCTTCATCTTCGTTAGTATGATCACTGCTTCCTGAATACTGAGAAGCTATGAGATATCCCAAGAAGATGTCATGATTTCCTTGAGAAGAAGGGATGAGGTAAGGGACAGGCTCAGGTCTAGAGAAAGAAAAATGTGGCCTCTTCATCTGTGAATCCTTGTAGAAATCCCTAATATGAAAATACTTTTTCTTTGTAGAGTGAACCTTTGATTTCTTTGGGATGTCCATGCTCTAGTGATCATCTAAAATTGAGGATTAAGGTGGCTGAAAGTCCTCATAGAACAAATTTGCATCCCCAAAAATATATGCATCACAACTCTCAAGGGATGGCAAAAAATCATCCTGAAAATTTTGTGTCGGGTCATCCTCAAATGGACGAAAAAAATATGTAATCATCATCATCAGGATGCCAAACATCTGAATCATACAAGCATGAAGACTAGTCCTTTGAAGATGATACCTCAACCCCCTTTTCTTGAGAGCTACCCTCAATGTCATAAATGGAGTCTCCATCAAAAATGAGACAAGCAACATCCCATCTATGTCTCTCAGTTTGTATGAACCTGTCTATATGCTCATCAACTGAGTCCAAGGGTTTTTTCATAAAACCATCAATATGAATGAAAATAACCATCTCTCTGTCTTTGTTTGCAGGAGGAGAGTAAGGTTGGACAACCTCAATTTCATCAAGAGGGAGAAAAGATAATGATTCCTCCCAAGGCTTCTCAACATGTCACACCTCATCGAAATTCTTCTTTCTCTTTATGGACATGCTCCTCCATCGCCTCTTCATCACAAGAGGCTTGATTCTTAATACATAACACTTTGTTTACTTTTCTTCAAAAGGATCTGTCACTTCCAAGTATTCCTCTAATACTTCTTTGTTGCTAAAGCCATGGAATAAAGTATCATCAAGATCTTCAAAAGGGTCACAACTCATCATGTTCTCCTCTTGATGTGCAGGAGGAGCAGAGGCTTGGATGTCCTCATCAAGTGGAATGGAAGATATGAACACTTCATCTTCATGAAATGTCTCGTCTAGATATTCAACATGAGAAACTTCAGCATGATCGTCTTTGTAACTTTCTTCAAGAATTTCTTCTTCTATTGTCTCATCATCCACCAGAAAACATTCTCTACAAAGAGCGTGTTTGAACTCTTGGAAAGTATCTTGCAAATTCTGAGTAGTTGGCCGATGATTCCTGAGAAATTCTTCAATGATATTGGTAGAAGATAGATACTCTTCAGATTCCATGAGTGTGCAAGATAATTCCTTTGACTTGATTCCGGTGAAGACACAAAAAATTTCATCAAAACATTTTCATATAGCACATTTGGGCTTGAGGCATACTTCATATAATTGACGACATGGGTGACTGCTAGAGCTGGATCGCCATTAAATTTAAGGCAAATTTTCCTCGACTCTGTAGGGAAATGATTTGGATATCCTAGGATATTATGTACATCAATGGAAGGGTACACCTTATGGAATTCCCATGGTAAGTATCGTGAGGCCATGGTTCCATTACTTAGGGTAATACCTCAATGGAGTCACCAGATGAGAACAAGGCTCATCAAAGGATGGAAAGGGATAATCAGGGAAAGGTGGGTTCTGGGAAGGTGGAGTCGCCAAATGATATTTAGCAAAATATTATCAAGGGTGGAAGGGGAACGTCCTTTAGGTGGAGTCGCGTGGAAATCTAGTGAAAAGGCTTTGGGATAGCTCGCCAAAGTTTCGTTAGGGTTCAAAAGATGATTCAAAATCCTCCCCAGAAAATGTCGACCAAAACCAAAAAATGGTGACAACTAAGAGA
Organism: Picea mariana; assembly: GCA_032191745.1. NCBI lineage: Eukaryota > Viridiplantae > Streptophyta > Pinopsida > Pinales > Pinaceae > Picea > Picea mariana. The sequence continues at coordinate 93,480 of JASDQU010104463.1, read as the reverse complement.
ACACCTACCCACTGTCACCTTAGATAGGTATTCTCGTCACTTTAGTGATGATGAAAATCACCACAAGGGGAGAATCATGGGTGACCCTAGGGGGAAATGAGACGGAAAGTGAGATGATGAAATGAAATTCCCTATAGGTCAAGTTACTAGATGGAAGAAGGCTTGAGCATGAGTGTCAGAAGTGGTTTAAGGTTGCCAAGTCCTTGTGTACCTGTTGAGAGTGTTTGTACTTGCCCAAGACACAAGAAAAACCAACTGCACACAGTATATGTTAGGTGGAAAAGAATGTTAAGCTTGTTGTCCCTATTTTCCACAGTCAACAAAAATATATATTGGCAATAAAATCAATTACTTACTGTAGAAATAACCATCAAAAGCATCAAACACTTATTGGGCAATGAAGCACTAAACATGCAGACTAATTCTGAATACTTTAGCACAAGCCTTAATGGTGAATTAGGACTGCAAACATATTTTCAGAGACTTTTTAGAGTGGCCAAATGGATGTAGCAAATATTTTCTACAGAAGAAACTTTTACCCCAAGGAATTAGCAAAAAAATTTCCCAACAATAGCCAACATCAAGTAGATTAACAATAACAACTTTCCAACTATTTCCAACAGTAAAAGAGTGAGAAATTGAGCTTGAAAAAGAGATTTTGCAGTATCCCTAACGGTTGTAGCATAGGTTTATAAAAACAACAAGATATCCTTGACCAATCAAAATGCCCTAGTGGCTCAAGAAAGTGATTAAGGAAAATAATTGATTCCACTTTGAACAAATTCAATATCTCGTAAAATCACGTATTTCAATGTAAGCAATTTTTTTCTCCAATGCAATAAAAGATCAATGCATTTCCAAATAAGTTGTGGAGACTTCTTGTATTATTTTAGGACTACTAAATATCAAGGGGTGTAATCCATTTTACTCTCTTGAGATAGCAACCCTAACAAGGTAAAGTCTAGGAGGGTGTAAACCATTTTACTCTTCCTAGCAACCTTTGCAGTAGCCTTTTCAACAAACAATAATAATAAAAATGGGTGAAGGTTGTAAATCATTATACTCCTCCAAGGATTTATCCAATAAAAAGCATGGAACAAGAAATAAACCTAACAAAGTGCATATTTTCCTTACCAATTCCAAGAAATTCCAAGACAAAACCCTAGTTACCAAGTAATTTTCATCACCAAAGCAAAGAGAAAGAGCCTCCAAGAGTAGCGCACCACTTCCTTCCACAAGACAAGAGATAAACCATATCACAATAGAGAGAGAGAGAGAGAGAGAGAGAGAGAATGAATTTCCCAAGTAGGGAGAAAATTTCATCCAAGTATCCTTCTCCACATGGGAGAGCTATGATTCAAATGAGATACAAATGATATCTATTTAAACAAAATGTTCTAAGCATAGTTTGTCCACAATGTTAGGGTAAAACATAAGATAAGGGGTCAACAACCCTTATCTTTCCCCTTTCTACAAAATAATACTTTTTAATTCATACTTTTTCACATAGAAGAAACTCTAAAACATGACATCACCCTCTTTTTGGGAAACGTTTGGCACTTTTGGTCAAATCGTTGAGTTGGAGAAGTGAATGTTCGACCTCCAAATGCCAATGGTCTTCAATCAATGTTTTTCTTCCATGATCCAAGGGTTCTTTCCTCCAAAACATGCCAAGTGTCCTCAACACCACCAAACCCTTGTGCTAATATGATGTCAATCCCTCAAAGGTGACATTTTTGCCTCCTTAGGAAAGTCATTTGGATGGTAGGGGCTAGGTGAGGTCCTCTATGATGTCTTCTAGGCCTCCAAAGTCATGTCTTCATCATTTGGCATGTGGGCCCTTGGAATCCAACTTGTGGGTTTCAAGCCCCATGGAATCCCAAGCTAGGTTTTTCTTCCAAATTTGTCCACCATATAGGTCCTGCAAAGGAAAATGGATACTCCCTCCAAGGATCTCAAGTAAAATGCATCATGATGAGTAAATAAAATCAATAAAATATCCATCTAAGAAAGTACATCCAAACCACCTCATCAAAATAAACCAATTCTCAAAGAACCTATGCAATTTTCCAAGTTTAGGTATGGGAGGGTTGACAAAACAACCTATTGGGTGAATCATACCTCAAGTTTAGGGGTGTTTCTTGAGGGGGTCTCCTTATAATTCATGTGGATAAGGTGTCATGGATGAGGGGAAGACTTTTGGGCATGGGTTTCATGACATACAAGGGGTTGTAGTGTCTCATTTATGGTTTCCTTTGTAGAGATTATGTTGCACCTTTGTTTTCAATGCAACATTTTTCCAAGCCCATTTATTGTCTTTAATTCTTTTAGGATGTTTCCAGGTTGAAACCAAGGTGGGGATTCTACCTAAGAAATATAAATTGTGCCCACCTTGACTCTACCTTGGTCACATCATGCTTCCCCAAGTTGGAAACCTGTGAGGGGATTCTACCTAAGCAATAAAAGCAGTTCCCACACATGCCCCTCCCTGGTTGGCATTTGTTATTAGTTATTCTTTCACATGTCCCATCAATTTTTTATGAGAGACGTTTCATTGTCCTCAAGATCCATGGGTGGGCATCTATAAGGTTAATGGTTTGGATTAAATCTTTTTCCAGCTACAAGCCTCTGGGCCTTCAAACCCTTGTTCCCATGAAATGAGGGACAACCCCTTCTTGGGTCAGTACACACGAAAATCCAAAAAGGTAAGGAGATTAGGGGATGAAGTGTCAAAAGTGACAAGTATGGCCAGGAATGAAATGATGACTCATCAAGAGGACATCCCAGTAGATGCCATATCCCTAAGGGTGACCCACTTACTAGGGCGTAATGTCAACCACCAAAGTGAAACGAGGCAAAGAGCATAATGTCCAAGCAGACATCACATAATAAAAAGCATTAATACATTCAAAAAACTCTAATGCCTCAAATATTGAAATGACACTCACCATAATACCTAACTTGTACCTCATGGAGCAAGACCCAATGTCTTTTGAAGTCCAGCTAACGTGGTGGATGTCGTCGTGATGAACCTAAAGATGTGGTGGTGAGGTGGGTCTTTGTCCATGCAAGTGGACACTTTTGGTCAAGTTGTCTCTCGGTACTCCATGTCTGCAACCTGAGGGCCTCAAGACATCATCTCCTTAGTTATCCCTAGAAGTTGGGAAAACAAGGCCTAAAATTCTACTTTCTCTATATGAAGTCCAATGAGGTTGGAACCACTCTCAAACATCCTGAAATAATTAATGGTAATGTTAAAAATTTAAGTGACATTCTTCTTTATCTTTCATTTTCATCCTTTTAACTTAAGAATTTAACATTACCATTACCCCAGGGTTAGGTAATAATTCCCCCTTCCATTAAACAAATTGTTTTCTAAAAAAATTCAAATCCGTGGGCCTAAATGAGTTGTACAAACATCGTACAGAACCAACTAGTATGGTGAAAATGGTCAGTTCGATACCGAACCATTCACCAAACCGGCCAAAAGAGGTTATGTCACACCGGACAAACCATTTTTCCCTCCAAACCAGTTCAACCAACTAATTTTGTTGGACCAGTCCGATTTGAATAACATTGCTTCTATCTACCCATCTATTGCACCAATACCTACTACAGATGCATCTTCACAACCTCTTAATTTAAGATATCCACATCCATAGTTTAAATGTATTTTTTCTCTTGCCACACCTAATCTCCTATGTGAAACTACAGTGACCTCACCCATGCAATACTGATTGCATTACATTTTGCACATATCAATTATAAACTTCTATTTTGCAGACAATAAATCAATCCATCAGTAGCATTAATATTTGAAGTTATGGTGACAATATGTCATCAAATTGATTCCTTGCAGAATTATAATTCCTGAAACATTTCCTAGACTCATAGGGTTGATTCTACTTCATGTTCCTGCAAATAAACTACAATATCTTTGGTAGATTATGCTTAAATACAATGAATGAAGTAAATGATGAGGTGCTTCAAGATAAACACATTATAATTTTCTAAAAGAATTGTATAACAAAACCTGAATTGATATCTTTATGTGCAGTGACCCTTAGAATGCAAAATGTTATTTACTCGACATAAATGACAAGTAGAGGGAATAACTCCACAGATGTGTATTTCATTAATGTGATCCATACATAAATACATTGAGGAGATGACTCTTGGTTTCATCTTCCAAGACCTCCAATGACTCTTGACATTCACCTATGACTCTTCATGTTTCTTCTTATTAATATTTACAAAGATATTTACAATGTACCTCAATCCCTAAGGATTAGGTATCTAAGATTCCCCCCCTTAATCTGAAGGGGTGTTTGTGAGTCCAAGCATCATTCTAAACTTTTCAAAATTTTATATTCCAAGTGCTTTGGTGAAGATGTCCACAATTTTCTTATTTGAGGAACAATGTATCAAGTGAATAGTTTTGGGCTCTACATGATATCGAATCAGATGGTAATTTGTGTTGAAGTGCTTGGTTTGATCTTGGAATCTGGGATTCTTAGCCAACTTGATTGTAGAACTATTGTCACCTAGAAGAGGAGTAGAATTCACCTGTTTCTCCTACAAATACTCAAATATTTTCTTGATCTACACAATCTCATTTGTTCCTTTTGCAACTTCCACATATTTTTCCTATGTTGTGGAATTTGTTGGAATTGGTTGTTTGCATGATCTCTAGGATAGAACTACTAATCCAAGACTTATGAGATAGCTTGAAGTTAACACTCCATTTTATTTATCCCCATCAAATTTTGAATCATAATATTCAATCAGGTTGAAGGCATCCACCTTAGAATACTTGAGTCCAAAGTCTTGAGTTATTTTCAAGTATTTTATATCTCTTTTTGTAGCATACCAATATCTTTCACAAGGTTTTTGCATAAACCTGGAAAGAATCCCAACAACAAATGAAATATTTGGTCTGGTAGTGGTAAGGTAGATAAGACTTCCCACAAGTTGTTTGTACTTGGTTGCATCCTCAAATTCATTCCCTTCTTTTGATGTGAGCTTCAAATTTTGTTCCATTGGAGTAGAGAGAGGATTACACTCAACCATGCCAAACTTGTTCAACAATTCTCCAATGTACTTATTTTGGGAGATGAATATGTACTTTGGATTTTGAGTCACTTTCCAAGTCCTAACAAGATGCAAACTAGGTATGTCTTTGACCTCAAGTTGGATCTAAGTTTCAACTGTTAAACAAGGGTTTGTTGTTGTTTTATAAGAACAAACTGTTCAATAACTTTTTTTTGTTCTATTTGTTGATGATTGCAGCTACGTGAGACATTATCCAACTTACAAAACTGAGAGAAACCCCCTGAGAGGGGTGTGTGGTTCCTATCTGAGACAGAGCTAAAACGTAGAGATGGCCTCCTCCTTACAGAGAGTTGAGAATAACTCTAGACAATTCTCCTGTGTAAAAAAGTGAGAAAGGAGATCTGCAGAGTTGGACATGCCTATGGCTGAGCACAAGGTGAACATGTGAAATCCCAAAGTGTTGGGTGCATCGTCATGAGAACAAAAATGAATATGATGTACTAGCCTCCTCTGAGTAGAAGATTTTATGAGAAACTTCAGATGACTCTCCTGTGTAATGAAGTGGGAAAGAAGATATGTTGAATGGACGAGCACAGGTGAACGTGATCTTAGTGGCTGAGAACTAAAGAAGAAGTGGTTCTTCTATGTAATGCAGTGAGCCAGAGATATGAGCATCCCTATGGATGTGCCCCTAGTGGATGAGAACTAGTCGGTGTATAAGATCCCTTGCTATATTGTTCAAGAGTTAGACCTACCTGTAACCCTAATTGTAATGTAAAGGGTACAAGTTGGCCCCACCTTAATGTGATTAATAATAAATGTAAAAGATAATTAATCTAGTTAATATTAATTATATTGTGAGCTAGTGAGGTTGGCCCTATTGTTCCAATAGACACTTATGCTAACAGGTTAAGTCTAGTATAATTAAAGGTAAATTCTCCATTGAGGAATCATATCTTTCATGTGAGTTTGGAAATTTCGACAAGTACACCTTCTTGGGAAAAGTGTGCACCTCTCTTGGGCGCTAGTCTTATAGGGTTTGAGCACCCTCTTGTGTGCTAGATCTTATTGGTGGTGAAGGTATTTCTCTTGAATAATATAGCAAAGGATTTGGCTCGATTTTCTTCCCTTGTTGAGAAGGGTTTCCCAGGATACTTCTTGTGTTCTTGTGCATGGTGTTTCTTCTTGTGATCTTGGTTGTTGCAACATTATTGGTTATGGTTAAGACAAATGCTAAAATTGAATGAAATTCATGCTTAAAATTTATAATATAAAAATCAACATGGTATTAGAGCATAAGTCTTGAAGAGCCCATTGCACAAACATTTTCCAGCCATCCTCTCTCTCTTCTGCAGAAACCATACGACTCTTCTAGGGTTCCCAGAAAATCTGTATGGCCTAAAATTACAAGGTTTTCCATCACTTGAAACTTGGGCGTTGAGGATAAAAAGGACATAAGTGTGTACAGACTCCTTTAGTGCACCTCCAACAAGTCTCAAATTACAATTCCGAGCATTTTGACTTTTTGGCCCTAGGATTTCTTGGGTTTCACTAAATTCTGCAAAAAATTTAAGAATTGTGTTTCTACAACTCCTTTAAGAAACTCTTCAGCTTACCAGGGCTATCATATTTCTCTAAGGCTTATTTTTGGCAGTCATAAGTCCAACAAAACCTAAAAGTTCTAGCCTAGACTAGTCGTTAGGTTTTCTGGCCTAGTTGACAAGGGCTTGTGAAGAATTCAAAAATGAGAAAAATCATGATTGCAGAAAAGCTTGATTATTCAAGCAAAATTAGTTCCATAAAGACAATACCTCAAAGAAATGGAGACATCATCATCTCATCACTCTTAGGTATGGTCCCTACTAATGATAATACTTGGTTAATTGATAGTGGTGCCTCCAAGCACATGATCGATCTTAGAAATCACCTAACACATTTCATTGAGAAAGAGACACATCTACATGTTGTTCTTGGAGATGATTCCAGATATAATGTGATAGGAGTTGGAACTTATACCTTCCAACTAGATTCAAACATGCAACTTCAATTAGAATAAGTACTATATGTACCCAAAATGAAGAGGAACCTTGTCTCTATTTCTACGTTGGAACACAAAGACTATAAGATTACCTTATCAGAAGGAAGGGTTCTTGCATGGCAAAAATACTCCCATATAAGTTCTGCCAAGGTAATTGGTTTCCGAGAAAACAACTTGTACAGATTAACCATCAAACCAGTCCAAGCCTTATTACATGACACTATCAACTTGAGTGAGCTATGACATAGAATACTTGCTCACATTCATTATAGAGCTCTTCCATCTCTAGGGAAAATGGCAACAAGACTACCAGAAATATAGATTCAGCATAAAGGTGTTTTCAAAGGTTGTGCCCTTGGAAAAAATGTTAAAGGATCCTTCCCAAGTGGTGACAATAGATCCAAGGAAATCTTGGACTTGATACATTCAGGCGTATGTGGGCCAATGATTGTTGCATCTCTAAATGGGTACTTATACTATGTAATCTTCATAGATGATCACTCCAGGAAAAATTGGATTCACTTTCTAAAGAACAAGGATGGAGTCCTTGCAAAATTCCAAGAATTCAAAACTCAGATTGAGAACCAGACTGGAAGAAAAATCAAAATATTAAGATCAGATAATGGAGGAGAATGAATATTTTCAGGTCCTATCAAGATTTCCTACTGGGTTTGTCTTTGACCACAGTTAGGATCTAAGTTTCAATTGTTATGTAAAGTGTTTTCTGTTGTTTTAGGACAGCCAATAGTCCAAGAACTTATTGTTGATTTTTTATGGTTGTATTTGCAATTTTAGGTGCTCTAGTATGTAGTTTTAGTAACCAAAATTTAGCACATGCATTCCAAAATAAATACAACACACCTAAAGATATTTACAGCTGAAAATAAACATATCTAAGAGACTAACACATACATTTTTGTACACAGGTATTTTTGGTCAACATGACCCTAGATAAACCCCCCCCAGGGAAAACCAGTTTGGAATTTATATGTATATATGAGGAAAGCAGAAGGTGGAATACAAAAAGTACAATATATAATAGAACCTGGTACAATAGCAACTCTATCTGAGCTGATATACAATCCCAAAGTCTCCAAGTGCACCCCAGGAAGGTGTGCCCCACATACAAGCTGGAAAAACCACTGAAACTGCTCCATAAGCTAACTGTGAGCTCAGATCTGAAAACCCCTCCAAAAGAATGAAGCTATGTTGGATGGCCTCCCTCTGCAACTGATATCACTGCAATCTGATGGCTAGAATTCCTCCCACAACTGATGCGCCCCAATCTGGCAATGCGCCCTCCTCAGAAGTGAAACCTCTCCAGTAAATAAACAAGGGTAGATGATGCAAGCCTCCCTCCATGAAAGCTAGCGCCCAAGCTCGAGTATCCTCATGCAACAAACCTCATGCTCATCCTCCAAGTGTTCCTCTCACAATGAACAAAATAAGAATGAACCTCTTCTTCACCCTTTGCACCCTTCTTAGAAATCCATAAGGAAACCTAATATATGAATGGTGGAGATCATCTCATCTCCCATCTAATCGATGGTTGAGATCT
>JASDQU010104463.1:67202-84782 GCA_032191745.1 Picea mariana | reverse complement strand
ATGACTAAATTTCACTTTTGACTTAAAACTCCTAAGTCAAAGTGAAATTAGACAAAAGTACAAGGTACAAAGTGTGTATTCCTTCCCTCATGTGCTAAGGAGAGTACAAGCACATGGAGAACACCTCCCAAGGTACAAAACTGAACACTCCCTCTTACCGAGGAAGGTGTTCCTCACCAAGCTCATCTTGTCTCTGAAGTAGACATGTTTGCCCCATGTCAAGGCCTTGGTGAGAATATCTGCAACCTGGTCATCTGTCGATGCATACTGAAACTGAAATTCCCCTCTCTGAACCCAGTCATGAACGAAGTGGTACCTGATCTCAATATGCTTCGACTGGTCATGAAACACTGGATTCTCAGAGAGTTTGATACAACTATGATTATCACAGTGAATGAAAGTCAGTGACATCTTCTGAACAAATAAACCAACCAGAATCTTACGAAGCCAGATGGCCTCACAACTGGTCCGACTAGACACCATATACTCTGCCTCTGCCAAAATCAAAGAAACTGACTTCTGCTTCTAGCTGAACCAAGAAACAAGTCCTGACCCCAAACTGAAGCAACACCCTGAGGTGTTTTTCCTGTCAGCAGCACATCCTGCCCAGTCTGAATCTGTGTAGCCAACCAAACTCACTCCATCTCCCCTAACATAGTCAAGGCCATAGTCCACTGTCCCAACAATATATCTCAAGATGTGTTTTACCCCAACCATGTGAACACTCCTTGACTCAACCATGTACTGATTGAGAGTGTTCACCACAAAACATATATCTTGTCTGGTGTTAACCAGATACATGAGTAAACCGATCAACTGCCTGTATATTGTGGCATCCACCAACTGGCTATCTGAATCACTAAGATTCTTCCAATCGGTGATCATAGGTGTAGACATGGGTCTACAGTCCTCCATCTGAAACCTGCTCAAAATATCTGTTGCATACTTCCCCTGCTTGAGAAATATGTGACCTTCCTCCTGCCATACCTCCATACCCAGAAAGTAGTGCATCAATCCAATATCACTCATCTCAAACTCTGATGCAAGTCCCAGCTTGCACTCATCTATGAGATCCTCATCTCAAGTAATGAATAAATTATCCACATACAAAATGAGAATGAGCGTGTCCTCATCCCTAATGATGAAATAGAGGTTTAGATCAACATCGCTCTTCTTGAAGCCCATCTGAAGCAAATAAGTATCAATGCATGAATACCAAGCTTGGGGAGCTTGCTTCATACCATATAGTTCCTTCCTTAGAATATACACGTGAGTCTCCCTGTCACTCACCTCAAAACCTTGTGGTTGCTGTATGTAAACCTCCTCCTCAATAAAGCCATTCAGAAATGTGGTTTTCACATCCATCTGGTGAATGCGCCAACCCATCTCTGCTACTATGGAAATGATAGTCCTGATAGAAGTGCATCTCACAATTGGTGTGAAAGTCTCATCATAATTGACTACCTAAATCTGTGAGAAGACTCATGCCACAAAACGGGACTTGGGTTTCTCAATTCTACCATCTGCAGCCATCTTGGTCTTGTACAACCACCTGGAAGTCACAACTGACTTCCCCACCGGCCTTGGAACCACATCCCAGACATCATTGCACACAATGGAGTCATACTCCTCTACCATGGCCTCTCTCCAGACCTGATGGTCCACTGCCTATGCAAATGTTTGTGGCTCAGTATCCCTAATACTAGCCACAAGTGCTAAGTATGCTCCAAATCTGACGGGTGGCCTGCTCTCTCTGATCTAGCTCTTGGGATCCCCTACATTCTCCTTGGCCTCTTTCAGGGTCTCTTGAAACCATCTAGGTCTCCTCTTCCCTGAAGTGGTCAACGGAGAAGTAAGGTCTCTCTTCCCAAGAGTGATTGCCTCAGGACTCATCTCAACACTCTGAGATCATGAAGTCTGTGCTCCCTCTGAAGTTTGTTCCCCACCTGACTGAACATGCTCTGACTGTGACCTTGAAGCTGTGCACAGTCACCCTGTCACCCCTGATACTGATGTACTCGAAATCTGAGGTTGTTCTCCCTCTGATACTGCAATCGGTGACTCTGTATCATCCTCAGCTACAAATATCGACTCAAGAGATCTCGCAAAATACCTATCCTCCTCAAATCTAACATCTTTGTTCACCACCACTCTCCTAAGTGGTGGAATGTAGATGCGATAGGGTTTCGACACCTCTGAGTATCCAACTAGAATCCCCTACTGGGATGTGGGGTCTAGCTTTGTCCTCCTCTCCGAGGGGACATGAGAGAAAGTCAAGCACCCAAATATCCTGATGTGCTCAACATCGGACCTCCTACCAGTGAAGGCCTCCTCAGGAGTCATCTTCCCCAATATCCTGTCAGGGCTTCTTTTCTGCAGGTAAACGACAGTATCACATGCCTCTGCCTATAAGTACAAAGGCAAACTCTTATCATGCAGCATGGATGTCCCTGCACTGGTAATGGTCCGGTTCTTCCTCTCGGCAACCCCATTCTATTGGGGGTTGTAGGGTATGGTCATCTGTCTTCTAATGCCATGCTGGGCACAAAAGTATAAAAAATGTCTCGAGGAATACTCTCCCCCATTATCTGACCGCAAGACTTTGATCCTCTTTCCCGATTGGTTCTCCACAAGAGCTCTGAACTCTTGGAACCATGTGAATACCTCACTCTTGGCCTTCAGGAAATATATCCAAGTCTTCCTCGAGTAGTCATCAATAAATGTGAGATAGTACTCACAACCACTCAAGGAGCTCCGAGTAATGGTCCCATACACGTCCTTGTGTACTAAATCCAATATCCCAGCTGACCTGGTGTCACTGTTGGGGAACGATGCCTTAGCGCACACCCTCTGCAAACATCCTGATGCTCTATGTTGATCTGTGGCACTCTAATCACAACCTCTCTCAGTCCTCCAAGAGCCCCATAATGTAGGTGGGCCATCCTATGATGCCATAACTCACATAACTATATGTTGTTTTCGCTACTCGTTGTTAATGCATGAAGTGGATGAAAAATAAATCTGAGCAATTTCCCATCCCTCACTCCAATCACCTGTCCTGAGGCTAGTGAAGACACTCGAGGATGAATCAGTACCTCGGTGCCTTTGAATGTCACCTCAAGACCTCTATCCTAGAGGGTGGAAACTGAAATCAAATTATTCTTCATCCCAGGGACATAAAGAACGTTTGTGAACGATATAGGTGGCAAGTCATCTCTCTGAAAGGTAACTGCGCCAATCCCAACAACTCTAACCAATCTATCATCTCCAAGAGAAATATTTATCCTGACCTTAGTGTCTATGAAATCATAAAAGTGCTCTTGGACTCCATTCATATGGCTCGAAGCCTTGCTGTCAATATACCAGATACTGGGTGTCGTCTCAACTGAAGTGCAACATACAAGAAAAACACACTCTCTCTGAAACTATGTCTGAAAATCTGCCTCCCCTGCTGTAGTTGTGGTACCACCCTTCTTCTTCTTCCTGTTTGGACACTGTCCAACATAGTGCCCGGACTTCTTACAAACAAAGAACTTCACTTTTCTCATATCTCTCTTCTTACCGATGCTACTCTCTCCTCCAGTCCCTTGTGGTTGGGCCCCAAACTTGGGACCCTGCCGACCCCGACGACCGACCTTCTTCTTTCCCTTTGTCTAAAGAGCAAGATCCTCCTCACCCTGACCAATCTATTGTTGTCGCTGTCCATAAGCCTCGACTGCAAGCCTAATCTTCTCCTGGATGAAGTCATCCCACATCCTCTCCCATGTAAGCATGACCTCCCTGGAAACAATGCCCCGTACAAATGGACCCCACAGTTTGGTGAAGCTATTCATAGCTTTCCTCACCAAAGAGTTAGCTTTCACAATCTCTTCGACAGTTGCCAACTCGTCTATGATCTGAGTGTAACGACCAAGGAATGAAGTTACTGACTCATCCTTGAGCATGCGAATGCCCCAGAGTCAATCATGAACCATGATACAGTTCTCATTGGATCTCTCATACAACTTGCAAAGAGATGCCCACATCTCGAATGCACAAGTCTTCCCCATCAAATGGGGTATGATATGGTCACGAAATGCATCACAAATGGTCCTCTTTGCCTTATTGTTCCTTTTCCTGAACTCTTCCACCAAGAGGGGAGAAGTGACAGGAATGGGGGGAATATATGCTTCAACTATGCCCCATAGCTCGAGGTCCTCTAAGACGAAGACCATCCTCGCCTTCCAAGGTGACCAATTGCTAGCCCCTGCTAGCCTGTCCTCAACTCACATCTGAGATGTTGACATGTCTGCCAAACTGCAATCCTCAACTGATGCTCACACTACCAAGGAAAACATTGCCTCACTCCTATCAACACAGGTGTGAAAAGAGACAAGTGTAATCTGACCTCACTCCTAACAAAATAGGTGTGAAAAGAGGTCCAGTCAAATCAACCTCACTCCTACTACGTAGGTGTGAAAAGAGACTGATGACAAGTGCCAAAAACTGCCCAACTGTTCTTTGCAAAAATTTTCCCTCTAACAACCACTGAATGAGTCAATGTGTTGGCACAGGGGCAAACCCAAGGTTCAACGCTACAACAACGCACCAAAAAAACCCTAACTACTGGCCCTTTTGGCAACACCTGCAAAACAGATGAACTCTCACTTGAGGTAGAGGTAGGGGTGGTTGCAGGACTCCAGTGTCTGCAACCTTAGCTGGGACACATATCTGTGATTCAGCACTTAACAGGGCACTCAACAGTTAACATTCATCAATATCCAATTCTTAGTTACAACGTAGTTAAACCCTAATTACAGAGTATCGCAGTATTCATTCAAATATAAGATATTCAAGCACTAATCATACGTCCATAAGTTAGATCTAACATCCATCCATATCATTAAGCACTAAGCCAACACTAAGCATCAATAGATCTATCTATCATTCATCTATAACAAAGCACTAAGCAAGTAAACACATAAACACATCAATACATCACACAAAGCATAGCAACACAGCATGTACGTGGTTCACCCCCACCCTGGGGCTACATCCACCAACTCTTTGTCTTCTTTATTATCTTCTTCACTCGGTTACATGCAAAGAGCCACAAAATCCTACTCCGCATAGGACAGGAGATCTGTGTGCACCTCACCAGATCTTCCTTCCCCGAGTAGATCTAGGCACAGAGCCTTCCACAGTCTATGCACAAAGCACTACAGATGACTTGCACTTAGCCCTGCAAGTCTCAAAACAGTATGCATGAAGCATTTACAATTCACACTTTCACTTAGCACCACATCACATAGATGCCCTTATCGTCCTCCTCTTACATCACCTAGACATATATTTATACTTTACAAAATAGGCCTAAACATGGGTAAACCCATGGGCCAACATCCCATACCCATTACATAATCCTGAATCCCAAAAAGGACCCTAAAAGGGGCCAAGATCCTGCAATCTCCACTTTGTTTGTGCTTCACCTTCGACAACCTGTCGAAGTCCCAAAATTAGGTCAAACATGATGACTTGCTCCAGTTCCTCTCCTCAGCCTTCGATCTCTGCGAACAATTGGCAAGCCTCATCCTGTATAGGCTAGAGTCTCTGATTTATTTCCATGACTCTGCTTTGAATGGTGTGGACCTACTGTTGGGCAGTGCGTTGTACCTAGGATCACTTCATTCTTTCCACAGCTGACAGGGACTTCAAATGTGCCTGTATTGTTTCTGCTTGATACTTCGCTTCCTGGAGCTCTGACTCCAATGCCTTCAATTCTGGATTCTCAGTGAGTCGCTCATACGTCTGGGCACTGTGATCACTTAGTTGTTTGCATTCCAGGGCAATGACTTTTATTCTTTCAACTACGCTTCGAGCAATTGCTTCTCTTTGATCCCTTACATCCTGCGAGGTGTCAGGTATGGTGCGGAGCTCTAAATCTGCTATTCGTTGTTGTAGTTGTTGGATAGCTTCTGTGAGCTTCTCTACTTGATGCATGACTCAATCTTCTGCCTGTGGTTCTAATATTGTCACAGAGTGGAGTGCTCTGTTGACTGCTTCTTTTACTTCGAGTTTCTCTGCAAGCAACTGTTCTTTTTCTTGTTGCATATGTGCTTTCTCTTCTTCGAACTTTTCCTGGAGAGCAACCTTCTCCTGCTCTGCAATTCTTTGTTTTTCTATGATTACGCCTAGTACTTGATTCAAGGCCTGGGTGGCTTGTTCTGTTTCTTCTTGTGGGTGACGAAGGCGAGCTTCTATCGCATCAGCTAATCTGTGGAGTTGGGTTGGCTCATCTCCCAACTTTGGTTCTCCTGATGGTAGGGGCGCAGTGGACATTGCGCGACTGGAATGAAGGGCCTGTTGTACCCCTTAGAATTCAACCTTAATTCTATCATACATTTCCTCCTGCTTGGTTGCTTGTTTCTCCATGATTTTCAGTGAAGCTTCGTTCAGGGCTGCTATGATGAAGTCAAAATCATCGGTAGTGAGCACAATCTTCATATTGTTCATGGTGGCTCTTGATTTATTCCGGGACGAAGGTTTTGGGGGAGAAACCTTCCTCTTATTCAGGGGACCGGTCTCATCTCTAGGAGGTGTTACTTTGCCTTGCTTCTTTTCAGCTTCTTTTCCATTTATCTCTTCTACTTCGTCATCACCCGCTCGATCAGGTGATACTGAAGCATTATTTCTTGAGGCACTGCTTAAGTCCTGGACCTCTTCAGTCTTCTTCGTTCTGCTAGTTCCGACTGTATCATGTTCTTTGTGTGCAGTCTCTAGGCTATCAAGGTCATACATCTCTGCAGGGTCTGCAGGAATAAGGAGGTCTGTCGACTAGTCCTTAGTGATCTCCTCAAGGTCCTCTTCCATGAGCTTGTAGTACAACTAAAGCTTCTCCTTATGTTCATCGGCTCGCGCTGTAAGGTAGATGAAGTGTCGATCTGCGTAGAACTTCATCAGGGGTCAGAATCTCTGTAGGATGTTTGGAGTCATGTGAGGTTCAAATTCGATGGATCTATTTAGCTGAAGGCAATAAGTGTGAAAAATAGTGTTCGACTACCACTATTTGTTCATATCACTCGAGTACTAGAGTGTGGTGAACTTCGTAGCAAGCGGATCCAATGGTTCAATATCCGATAAAGTAGCACCTTCCAACATCTCCCAGGGAACAAAGGCAATGAGGATCAGGAGCCAGCTAAAGTGAAACTCGTAGCCCTGATCCTATGCTTTGTGACAGTCTAGTTCCATATTTTTAACTAGGTACTTTGCCCAGTTCATCTGTAGACCTTCTACACACTTCCCTGCGAGGTTCCTTTCATACTTAATCCTATGATCCTATGGATCAACGTCGGATCGACTATGATATGATAGTCTAGCCATAAGTAGCCACCATGGTAACATGAAAGCAATAGCTTGACACGGGCGTTAACTTCCTGGTGCCTTCCGAAGTGTGGGATCTTCATTACATTTAACATGGTGGACTGCGTGAGGTTCATCGTCCATGGATGGGGGATTATATTTGATTTCTTCCCTTCATCCTGGTCAGGTATTTATACGAGGTGAGCATACTATAGTTCTTGCGATCTCCGAGGTTGATGTCACTGAACTTCAACACTGCGATCTTGTCTTGCTCCGCTCGAACTACATGCATCCCCTTCGAGAGGTACGCAGCAACCATGGTGTACTCAAAATCTCTTGGCACACTATCTCGGCTCACCGTGTCAGCCAGGGGTGGGATGTAATCGGGCAATATGGTCTGGATCAACTTCGCATTTGCTAGGTCATCTCTGTGTTTGGTTCTCTTTTCTGCTGATGGTCGGGATGGTTTGACTCCATGAGCAGTCGACGGAGAGGTTTGCACTCCTTTCATCTAGGATTCTTGCACACCCACAGACATCACTCTTTCAAAAATGACTCTCTTAGTCATGAGATCAATGAGTACTTCCTTCACAAACTCTTCAACTGCGCTAAGTTCTTCGGACATACACGCTCATGGTTGAATATCTCGGGTTTGAAGAGTAAATGCTCAATGCAACGGGATGGATGGAAATAGCGCAATGATCACTGTGTGAAATCAACTATGTTGTGAGCTCAGATAGTCACAGTTGGAAAAAGTGTTCTCGTTGCATGGCGCAAGAGGATAAATAGATAACTTGTCAACAGATCTCTTGCAATGGGTGAGAAGCCTTCATTAACTCGGTTCTGTCCGTTATGGCACGGTCCCAACAGTCTGGTGGCGAACTTTCTGACCATAAATGCATTTCTACCCATTTGGGTCGTCGATCTAACGGTTATACTGTTCCCAATGGCTATATTGCTTCGCCATGGCGAAGTGCCATGTGACGTTGTTTTGATATCCTGACGAAGTTCCAATTTTGCAAATTTTCCTTCTACGTAGTTCCCTCTGGAACCTTCTGTAACTTTTTGATCTTAGCTCTCCTCTTACTTAGTTTTCTAGCCTTCTTTCGGGTGAGCTTTGTCTCGGTAATCATTTTTCCATTTTGATTCTTATCTTCTTTTGGCATAGTAACTTCGCGCTAGTGAGACTCTTTCCTAGAAATCAGGGGTAATACTTCATCTGTATCTAGAATAGGTACTTCAATATTTTATGGGTCTTCTAGTGTTCTTCCCACTTCGACATCCAAGTCTCTAGTTTTAAATAGATTTGCTCGGTTCTCCTGTTCTTCAATCAAGTGCGTGATCCTCCAATTCATGAAATCTTTCAACTCTTGCTTATTTTGTTCTAAGACTTATCCTTCTTTCCTTTTGGCTTGATCTCTTTCAATCCAAGGTTTTCCTAGTAACATAGAAAATGGAGCGCTATTCTCAATAAATTTAACAACTTCAAATTCTTCCTATGTCGAAGTTCCATGAGCACTCATAGATATCTGGGTAAGTCTTCCACATAGGGTTATTAGCTTTCCTCTGAATAATCCTATTCCTCCCAATGAAGGAATCATAGCAGGTTCTCTTAAAAGTTCCCAAGTTCTTTCTATCATGGTATTCACCTATGTTTCCTCATCCAGAACACAGTCAATGTCGAAGTCTCCTATTCTTGTTTCAATGCACTCTTTTTCTTTGAAGATATCTGATAAGCCGATATGTTGGTGGTCATTCAGGTTTCCTTTCATCTGTAGCAATACTTTCTCTGATTCTTTATGGGGTTTTGTCATGGTTTCAGTTGCTTGATCTGCCTTAGGGTTTTCTTGTCTCATATTCATTCATTCAACCTTAAAAGACATTCTAGGGCAATCCAGAACTTCATGGTCCATAGCTTTGCAACAGAGACAACTAGATCTTCTACCAGGGCATTCCTTAGCTAGATGTCCCGGTCATCTACAACTGTAACAAAGGGTTAATCCTCTCTTTCTTTTAAATGATACCCAGCCTTTCCTGTACTACGCGCTGGGATCATGGTAGCTACCCTACAAAAAATTCTTTCTAGGATCTTCCATCCATTTGTTAGGCCAAACATTCTTTCTATGCATAGGTATAACATATCTTTCATTATTCTTATCAGATCTACTCATATCAAATATTCTTTCTTCTACCAGTGCCCTAGTTTCCAAGCTAGACCAAATCTTATCAAACATACCTAGATTCATATTCTAGAAACAAAAAATTCCACTCATCTTACTTCTACAGAGCACAAAGCTTACAGATCTAAAACTTTTCACTATTCTTACCTCTATCAGAGCACAAAGCGTTCAGATCTTACCTCTTTGCTTCAAATCAAACTTCTTTTCTTAGCACATAGCTTCACAGATAGAGTAGAATACTGTGCACTAGAGTAACAGATCTATGCACAGAGCTTTCACAATTTCAGGTCAGATCTTTGCACAAAGCTTCTTCCTTAGTTCCCAACAATCACAGTTTCAGGTCCTGGCAACAGACCCATTTTTTGGCATAGGGGCAGACCCAGGGTTCAACGCTACAACAACGCACCAATAAAACCCTAACTACCGGTCCTTTCGGAAACACCTTCGAAGAAGATGAAGTCTCACCCGAGGTAGAGGCAGGGGTGGTTGCAGAACTCCAGTGTCTACAACCTTAGCTGGGACACAGATCTGTGATTCTAGCACTTAATAGAGCACTCAACAGTTAACATTCATCAATATCCAGTTCTTAGTTACAACGCAGTTAAACCCTAATTACAGAGTATCACAGTATTCATTCAGATCTAAGATATTCAAGCACTAAGCATACATCCATAAGTTATATCTAACATCCATCCATATCATTAAGCACTAAGCCAACACTAAGCTCGCACTAAGCATCAACAGATCTATCTATCATTCATCTATAACAAAGCACTAAGCAAGTAAACACATAAACACATCAATACATCACACAAATCATAGAAACACAACATGTACTTGGTTCACCCCCACCCTGGGGCTACGTCCACCAAATCTTCATCTTCTTTATTAGCTTCTTCACTCGGTTACATGCACAGAGTCACAAAATCCTACTCCGCATAGGACAAGAGATCTGCGCGCACCTCGCCAAATCCTCCTTCCCCGAGTAGATCTAGACACAGAGCCTTCCACAGTCTGTGCACAAAGCACTAAAGACGACTTGCACTTAGCCCTGCAAGTCTCAACATAGTATGCATGAAGCATTTACAATTCACACTTGCACTTAGCACCACATCACATAGATTCCCTTATCGTCCTCCTCTTACATCGCATAAACATATATTTATACTTTACAAAATAGGCCTAAACATGGGTAAATCCATGGGTCGACATCCCATACCCATTACATAATCCTGAATCCCAAAAAGGACCCTAAAAGGGGTCGAGATCCCGCGATCTCCACTTCATCTTGCGCTCCACCTTCGACAGTCGTTCGAAATCCCAAAATTAGGTCAAACATGACCAATAATATTCAAACTTGGTCAAGGTCCAACACAATGACTATCCACAAAAATATGCCAAAAAGATGTATATGACAACCAACAAAATGTTGTCCCAACTGCTCAAAATTTTAGTCACCTCGGCTCTGATACCATGAAGATTTTCAGGTCCTATCAAGATTTCCTACTGGGTATGTCTTTGACCACAGTTAGGCTCTAAGTTTCCACTATTATGTAAAGTGTTTACTTTTGTTTTAGGACATCCAATAGTTCAAGAACTTCTTGTTGATTTGTTATGGTTGTATTTGCAATTTTAGGTGCTCTAGCATGTAGTTTAGTAACCAGAAGTTAGCACATGCATTCCAAAATAAATACAACACACCTAAAGATATTTACATCTGAAAATAAACAGATCTAAGAGACTAACACATGCATTTTTTTACATAGGTATTTTTGGTCAACATGACTCTGGATAACCCACCCCGGAAAACCAGTTTGGAATATATATGAGGAAAGAAGAAGGTGGAATACAACAAGTATAATATATAATGGAACCTGATACAATAGCAGCTCGATCTGATCTGATATGCAAGCCCAAAGTCTCCAAGTGCACCCCAGGAAGGTGCGCCCCACATACAAGCTGGAAAAACCACTGAAACTGCTCCAGAAGCTAACTATGAGCTCAGATCTGAAAACCCCTCCACAGGAATGAAGCTCTGTTGGATGGCCTCCCTCTGCAACTGATCTCATTGCAATATGATGGCTAGAAGTCCTCCCACAACTGATGCACCCCAATCTGTAAATGCGCCCTCCTCAGAAGTGAAACTTCTCCAGTAAATAAACAAGGGTAGATTATGCAAGCCTCCCTCCATGAAAGCTAGCACCCAAGATCAAGTATCCTCATGCAACAAACCTCATGCTCATCCTCCAAGTGCTCCTCTCACAATGAACAAAATAAGAATGAACCTCTCCTTCACCCTTTGCGCCTTTCTTAGACATCCATAAGGAAACCTAAGATATGAATGGTGGAGATCATCTCATCTCCCATCTAATCGATGGTTGAGATCTCCCCAAAAATATCTAAATCAATAACCCACTTTGGGTTAAGTTTCCTAAGTCAACTTTATGTCTCTAATTNAATTTACCCCCTTTGTGAATTAATAGTCACTTTAGGCCAAAAATGACTAAATTTCACTTTTGACTTAAAACTCCTAAGTCAAAGTGAAATTAGACAAAAGTACAAGGTACAAAGTGTGTAGTCCTTCCCTCATGTGATAAAGAGAGTACAAGCACATGGAGAACACCTCCCAAGGTACAAAACTCAATAGAGAATACACCTCAAAATAATTAAACAATTTTTGTATTGAAGAAGGAATCAAGAGGGAGTTCATAGTTCCTTACAACCCTCAACAAAATGGAGTAGCTGAAAGGAAAAAAAAAACTATCATTGAGGCAATGAAAGAAATGATACATGATCAAAGTCTACCTATGACTCTATGGGCATAAGCATGCATGACAACAGTATATGTTCAAAATAGAATCCCTCATCAGATCCTAAAGAACATTACTCCAAAAGAAGCCTTCACCGGAGTAAAGCCTGAGATTGGACACTTCAGAATATTTGGATGTCCAATGTATCTTCATGTACCCAAAGAAAAGAGATCCAAACTAGAAACTTCAGGAAGGAAGGGCACATTTTTTGGATACAGTGAATCCTCAAAAGATTATTGAATCTACATTCCTGCTCAGAGACAAATTGAAGTAAGCAAAGATGTTACTTTTGAAGAATAAGTAGCCTTCCAGAAATCCAGAGAAGCTCAGATGGAAATTGATAGTGAGACAATACCCTCTCCTCTTTCAGCAGTTCAAAGGGAGAAAAATATTATTCCATATGATCCAATAGCTACAGTTGATCCAGTTGTTCCAGTCGATTCAGTTGCTCCAAGAAACACGCCCAAAGATATTACAGTTGAACATAAAAGGCCTGCTTGGCCCCGAAAAACTCTATAAGAAGCAAAAGGGCATAAAGCCCCACAAGGAACAACCAAAGAGAGAAAAATACCAAAGATATTCTCAAGCTATCTTTCAGCCATGACACACATTATTGAGTCAAAGTTAACTTGTCATGGAGAAGCTTCAGGTGAACAAGTATGGCAAGATGCCATGACTAAAGAATACCAATCTATATTAAAAAATGATGTATGGGATGTTGTTCCAAGACCAGAGGGAAAGTCTGTAGTGACTTCCAAATGGATTTATAAAATCAAGCATGTTGCTGATGGAAGCATTGAAAAATACAAAGCAAGATTTGTGGTCAGAGGGTTTTCACAAGTAGAGGGAGTTGACTATGAAGAGACTTTTGCACCAGTAGCCCGATACACCTCCATCTGATCTATCATTGCACTAGCTGCTTCCATGGGTTGGAAACTACATCATATGGATGTAAAGACAACCTTTCTCAATGGTGAAATTGAGGAAGAAGTTTATATTGAACATCCAGAAGGATTTTTTGTACACAATGAAAGATCTCACGAATGCAGGTTGAAGAAAGCCCTATATGGCCTAAAGAAAGCACCACGTGTTTGGTACGTGAAAATGGATGGATTTCTGATGAGTTTGGGCTTCAAAAAAAGTTTTGTTGATCCAAACTTATATTATCACATTGATGGAAATGTGTGTTTGATATTGGTCCTATATGTGGATGACCTTTTTATCACCAGTTCAGAGAGACTCATTGTTGAATGCAAACAATTATTGAATTCTAAATTTGAAATGAAGGATTTGGGATTGATGCACTACTTCTTGGGACTAGAAGTATGGTAGAGAACAGATGAGATTTTCATGAGTCAAGGAAAATATACTATGGAGATACTAAAAAAGTTCGACATGACAGAATGCAGATCCATGCCCACTCCAATGGTAATGGATTTGGAGAAAATGAGTGATACTGATTCAGGAGATGTATATCCACACTTATACTGGAAATTAATTGGATCTATGATATATCTGGTTAACACCAGACCGGACATTTTCTATGCAGTAAATGTGCTTAGCCAGTTTATGATCCAACCGAGACAGACACACTAGATAGCTGCAAAACATGTACTAAGATACTTACGAGGCACAATTGGTTATGGCCTAAGATATGCCTCCAGTGTGGACTTGAGCCTGCAAGGATATGTCGATCTAGATTGGGTAGGAAGCGCAATAGACAGAAAAAGCACCTTTGGTTGTTGCTTCACTTTAGGTTCTGCCATGGTTTTCTGGTGTAGTAGAAAAAAAATCTCTATGGCATTAAGCACCGTAGAGGCAGAGTACATCGCATTAAGTGTAGCAGTCCGCAAAGCAGTGTGGCTTCACAAAATTATGGTTGACTTGTTCGATCATGAGATGGATCCTACTATTATTCATTATGATAACTAGAGTTGTGTAAATCTCTCTGAGAACCTGGTGTTTCATGACAGATCGAAACACATTGAAATAAAGTATCACTATATCAGAGACATGGTGCATATGAAGACAGTACACATGCAGTATCTTCCNACTTTCCAGGACAAAGTTCGAGTATTTCCGTGAGAGACTTGGCCTAGTGGAAAATGCCTCCCTAACTGAGAGGGAGTTTTGATGATTACAGCTACATGACACATTCTCCATCTTACAAACCTAAGAGAAATCCCCTGAGAGGCGTGTGCGGTTCCTATCTGAGATAGAGCTGTAATGTAGAGATGGCATCCTCCTTATAGAGAGTTTAGAAGAACTCCAGATGATTCTCCCGTGTAACGCAGTGAGAAAGGAGATCTATAGAGTTGGGCATGTCTGTGGCTGAGCACAAGGTGAATGTGTGAAATCCCAAAGTGTTTGGTGCATCGTCATGAGAACAGAAATGAAGGTGATGTATTATCCTCCTCTGAGAAAAAAAGTTGATGAGAAACTCCAGATGGCTCTCATGTGTAATGAAGTGGGAAAGAAGATCCGTTGAGTGGACGTGCCTGTGGATGAGCACAAGTGAACGTGATCCTAGTGGTTGACCACTAGTGAATATGTGGTTCTTCTGTGTAATGCAGTGAACCAGAGATATGGAAATCCCTATGGATGTGCCCCTAGTGGATGAGCACTAGTGGGTGTATAAGATCCCTTGATATATTGTTCAAGATTCAGACCTGCCTGTAACCCTAATTGTAATGTAAAGGGTATAGGTTGACCCCACCTTAATGTGATTAATAATAAATGTTAAAGATAATTAATCTGGTTGATATTAATTATATTGTGAGCTAGTGAGGTCGGCCTTGTTGTGCCAATAGACACTTTTGTTGATAGGTTCAGTCTAGTGTAAGTAAAGGTAAATTCTCCATTGAGGAATCATATCTTTCATGTGAGTTTGGAAATTTCTGCAAGTACACCTTCTTGGGAAAAGTGTGCACCTCTCTTGGGCACTAGTATTCTAGGGTTTGAGCACCCTCTTGTGTTCTAGGTCTTATTGGTGGTGAAGGTATTTCTCTTGAAGAATATAGCAAAGGATTTGGCTGGGTTTTCTTCCCTTGTTGAAAAGGGTTTCCCATGATACTTCTTGTGTTATTCTGCATGATATTTCTTCTTGTGATCTTTGTTGCTTCAAAATTATTGGTTATGGTTAAGAAAAATGCTAAAATTGAATGGAATTCATGCTTAACATTGCTAATAGAAAAATCAACACCATTACGGTTACATAGGCCATTAAGGTGCTATATCATGTATTTTTGTCACAAGTTGTTAGCACATGCATACCATAAGCAATATAACACACCTAGATATATTTTAGAGATGAAATAATGTTGTTCTAAACACTAGCATACATGAAAATGAACACAGGTATTTTTAGTCAACATGACCCTAGATAACCCCCCCGGGAGGGGAAAACCAGTTTGGAATCTGAGTGTATAAATGTGGAGAAAAGGTGGAATACAACAAGTACAATAAACATATGAACCTGATACAATAGCAACTTCAACCAAGCTGAAACACAAGTCCAAATAAAGAAGATGCGCCCTAGGATGGTGCACCTTCCTCACAAGTTTCCAAAACCACTGAACTGAATCTCTCTGCCAGCTGGAAGCTTTGATGGAGAAACCCTCCCAAGGTACTATGAATCGTTGTTGCAGCTCTCCACTAAAACTTCCCTCAAGGGAAACTGACCTCTGCAAGTCCTCCCTACTAGTTGTGAGCCCTCCTCCTCAAGTGCGCCCTCCTCCTAGCAAAAACTATCTCTACAAATAAATGAAGGACTAAGCTTGTTGGCTACCACCATGAATTTGGGTGCCCTAGATTTCCTCACTTAATGCATCCAACCTCATCCCCATGCTCCTCTCCCAAATCTCTTGGTGAACATAACAATGAATAATGAGCTCTCCTTTTCCCTTGCGCTCTCCTTAAGGAAGCATAAGGAAACCTAAAATATGAGTGGATGAGATCATCTCATCTCATCCCTAATCAATGGTTGAGATCATCTCAAAAGAATCTCAACTCAAAACCCACTTCACTTAAGTTTCCATAGTTTCACTTTATGTCCCTTAATTCACCCACAAAGTGAATTAATTGTCATTTTAGGCTAAAATGACCAAACTTCACTTTTGAATTAAATCTCCCAAGTCAAAGTGAAATTAGACATAAGGTACATGGTACATGGTACAAAGTAATTCCCACATGTTTTTAGAATCTCACAAACACAAGGGGACCACTTTCCAAGGTAGCCAAATCTCAACACTCCCTCTTACCGAGGAAAGTTCCCTTCACCACCAATATCATCTCTATAGTGGACATGGTTTCCTACTGGAAAATACTCGGTGAGTATGGTTGTACCTTGATCAATGAAAGTATCCTCTGACACATATCTTCTCAACCTGCATGATCTATAGATGGAAGTGTCTCTCCACCTATCCAATATCACCTAGATCTTGGTATCAAACCAAAGATCTCCACCTTGGTCTCCCACCAAGGATTTCTACCTCCTGGCATCTCGCCAATGGTCACTACTCTTGGAATATCACCAAGAGTCACTCTCTTGGAATCTCACTAATAATCTCCCGCTCTTGGTATCTCACCAAGAGTACCTATATCTTGACATCTCACCAAGATCCTCAACTTGGCCTCTTGCCAAGTAGCTTCCACTTGAAGTGAAACCAAAATATGATCTTCTCGTCTCCATAGCCAAGTGAGGCTCAAGCCTCTGTGGTGCCCTGCCTCTCCTCATCATCAATATATGATGCTATGAAGACCCTGCACCAACCCTTTATCTCGAAAACTCTGAAACTGAAGTTGTCCCGAGTGGAACAGTCACCCCTGATGATGGTGTCCATGAAAACTGAGTCTGAGATCCCTCTGAATCACTACTATGAGTCAATAGATCCTCCTCAAATCTATCTTCCCACCTGACGCTGGATGGTGTAACAACTAACAAAGTGTTAAATTTGGCAGCATCGACATTCATACTCCAATGAGAGGCTATATGAGCCACCCTGAGGCTAGCCAGGGAGATTTGGAGAATCAACCAGTCTTGTGAGGTATTGACAAAATCCAGGGGGAATGTACAACCTATGTGAGTCAAACCAAAATTCAAGATGAACAAGATGCTATGTGAGTCTAATGAAAAATTCAGGGGGAATGTACAACCTCTTTGAGCATAGACAGTTTAGTGCAAAAGTCAGGGGGAACATACAACCTCTGTGAGCATAGACAGACTAGTGAAAAAGTCAGGGGGAACATACAAC
>JASDQU010104463.1:48099-58976 GCA_032191745.1 Picea mariana | reverse complement strand
ATTCCTATGAGCTAGAAACAAATGATATTCCTAATATTGCAAAGGATATAAATGTATTGATCTAGTGCGTTGGCATGTGTAACATTATCAACCATGAAGAGAATATTGAATTGCCTTGTAAAGAGTCAAGTTGTAACTGAAGTCTTAAGTCTAGTTCTATTTTAGAACTAAAGTGTAATGTTGAGTTGCAATTGAAGTCTTAAGTCTAGCTCTCTTTTAGAACTAAAGTGTAATGTTGAGTTGCAACTAAAGTCTTAAGTCTAGTTCTATTTTTGAACTAAAGTGTAATGCTGAGTTGTAACCAGTCTCAAGTCTAGTTCTAAGTTCGAACTAAAGCATACCAGTCTCAAGTATAGTTCTATTTTCGAACTAAAGTGTAATGCTCAATTGTAACCAGTCTCAAGTCTAGTTCTAAGTTCAAACTAAAGTATGAAGCTGAGTTATGATTAACTCATGAAAACAGGTTACTATTTCGAGTCTCTCCTCTTCTCCTCTTCAACCTATATAAGCAGAGGTCGACCCCTCTCTTCAACACAGTTTTTATATGTAGGTTAAGGGTGAAGCAATAGAGGCTCATATCAGTGATAAAGAGGAAGCATACCAAAGAAGCATATCAATGATGTATATCAACAATAGAGGCAACATATCAGAGGTGTATTTCAGCAAGGTCTCTTAGGTCTTTGTCAGATTAGAGTCATCTTGGCAAGCTATTTAAGAGAAAAACATTCATGGTGGATATTTGTAAGTGATCTTACATTATTAATACAATAAAGGAATATCGTTTTCTGGGGTTTTTCTCCCTGTACATGGTTTCCCTAGGATATATGTGTTGTTGATGTTCATGCTTACTTATCTACATAGTTATTGCTATTCGATTATGATTTGGTATTGTTGAAGTGTATTAAGTTGGAATCAAAGTGTTGAAGAAAATAAAAGAATTAATCTGCATAAGAAATCAATCTCATAATTTAACACAAAGAAGTAGCGAATGCACACTCTCACAAACTGTGCATCGAACTCAAGCTCCTCTGTGGTCGTTGTTGAATCATCCTACTACTTATTCTTCTTCTTGGGACACTGTCCTGCATAATGAACCATCTCTCTACAAGAAAATCATCTTACTGTGCTCATGTCTCTCTTCTTCCCACCATTTCTCTCCCTCTGGCGGGGCCCCAAACTTGGGACCCTGTCAACCTCCCTTGCCGATATTCTTCTTTCTCTTTGTCCAAAGAGCAAGATCCACATCACTCTGTAATGTTTGTTGTTGTCCAGAATTCTATGATGTAAGTCTAGTCTCCTCCTGAACAAAATTATCTCACATCCTCTCCCATGTGGGCATGATCTCTCTGAAAAATTTTCCATGAACAAATGGACCCCATGGTTTGGTGACATTGTTTAAGGTTGTCCTCACCATAGAGTCTAGTTCCACTACCTCTCCAACGTCTCCAAGCTCATTTTTGATCTAGGTGTATCAGCCAAGGAAAGAAGTAACTGACTCATCCTGGAGCATAAGAATGCCCCTGAGTTGATCATACAGAACCGACTTCTAGTTCTGGTTAGAGCTCTCATAAATCTTGCATAGAGATTCCCAAATCTCAAATGCATAAGCTTTCCCAGTCAAGTGGGGAATGATGTGATCTTGCACTGCATCACATATCATCCTCTTTTCCTTGTTGTTCCTCTTCTTGAACTCTACTAACAAGACATGAGCATTAGCAGGGGGAACATGAACAATTGCCTGAACTATATCCCATAGTTTGAGGTACTCCAAGACAAAGGAAATCATGGCCTTCCAAGGCGACTAGTTTCTAGCTCCAGCTAGCCTATCCTCCACACGCATATGAGATGCCGACATCATTGCCAACTACACTCAAATGGATGTTGCAACTACAAAGGAACTTTGCCTCACTCCTGTCAACACAGGTGTGAAAAGAGGAAAATGAACACCGACCCCACTCCTAGCAATATAGGTGTGAAAAGAGGTCATTAAAAATCAGCCTCACTCCTACCACGTAGGTGTGAAAAGAGGCTGATGAAAATTTCCACAAACTGCTCTACAACCCTCCAAAAAATATGCCAACAAGCTGCCACTAAACTCAGTCAATGTTTGTCCACAAAATCTACCCAAAAGGTGTCTAAAACAGTCCACCAAGATGTTGTCCAAAACTCAGCAAAAATAAGCCACCAAGATTTGATACCATGAAGATTTTTCAGGTCCTAACAAGCTTCCAACTAGGTCTGTCTTTGACCTCAAGTTGGCTCTAAGTTTCAACTGACAAACAAGGGTTTTCTGCTGCTTTATAACAACAAACTTTTCAATAACTTCTTTGTTGTTCTGTTACGGTTACATTGGTCATTAAGGTGCTCTAACATGTATTTTTGTCACAATATGTTAGCACATGCATACAATAATCTATATACCACACCTAGAGATATTTTAGAGTTGAAAAATTGTTGTTCTAAACACTAGCATACATGAAAATGAACACAAGTATTTTTGGTCAACATGACCCTAGATATGTACTTTGGATTTTGAGTCACTTTAATGCCCAAGTAGTAGTGAAGATGTCTCAAATATGTCTTCTCAAAGCCTTTCTTCAATTCTTTCTTTATGGATGCAATATAGCTTTCATTGTTTGAGACAAACAAAGTTCACTCACACAAGAATTATCCAAAATACTTGGAATATAACACAAGAATCCATGTAGGAATAATGCATAGATGTATAAAATATGAATAGATAAGATGATATGAGTACAATGAGAATGAGGGCCCGTTTATATATCCTCACAGGGGGTACCCTTTCATGAATAGACACGTCATTTTAGATAAGACATTACTTTTCATTTATGATGTGTTTAATTATTATTTATTATATTTATTTCTATATATATTGTGTTCATAACATTTCCTTCTCCTTAAAAATGCTTTGTCCTCAAAGCATACTTTATGGAAGACTTATCTCTTGCTCTAGATTGTAATTATTGTCTCACGATTCTTCATTCTTGATTTAGTATTCGTTGAGGACCTGAGATAATAGGATCTTCTAAGCACTGAGCAGAAATGTCGAGTTGTAAAGGAGTCTACCCATCCTAATTTGATCTTCTGTGGAATTGGGATTTTATAGGGTTTTTGAAAAGAACTTGATGCATTTCGACTCCCATGATAGCTTCTACTTTGAGCCCCATTTGTAGTGGAATTAATATTCTTCGGCATATCGGTTATTTGATACATTGATTAGCTGAAGTATCGACTTTTGTGATTAGGATGTCGATAAGGCATCCTTGCAACTTGATCTTTACTTCGTATACTTGTAGTTTTTTATTGATTAATTTTTGGAAATGAGCATTTTTCATACCCCTGGATTGTTTCTACTTCGACATTTGAATACCTCTTTACATGAGTTGTAAGGTTGACTAGGTTTGTATTAAATTTTTTTATCCAGAATTAGGATTTTTACATCTAAATATTTCTCTAGTTCCATCGGTTCAGTCATTGTTTTTTTTTATCAACTATTGATATTTTGCGATCTAGTTCTTCTTGTAAAGACTTCTCATCATGCTTAAGTCTTTTAATTTGTGTTAGTAAATCCTAATTATGTTGTTTTAATCGTAAAAGTTCTTCTTTATCTTTTGACCTGTCATATTTATTTTTTGATTCTAGATTCTCCATTCTTTCGTCATTTAAGCTTTTAATTTGTTTTAGTAAATCCTGATTTAGGTTCCTTAGGCATGAGATTTATTCCTTTTCTTTGGTTAATTTCTCTTTGAGACCTTGATTTTCTTGTTCAAACTTTTGAAAACACCGCTTCTTCTCCTTTGACTTCATGATTTTTGCAAGTAGTTTATGATTATGATTTCTTAGGCGAGAAATATCTTCGTATTTTTCAATGATGATCTTGTCACATTCTTTTTGTCGATCTTGCAACTTTTGTATTGACTTTTGGTTATCTTGAAGGATCACTTCTGATATGTCCTTCAGGTCTTCTAATGATGGAGCTTATGAAATTGACTTCATTGTAACAGCTTGTAATGTGATTTTCTTCTTCTTATATGAAAATGTCAAAAACTTTCTCCTTGTGTTGAAAATAAAAGTACCCAATGTATCTACCCAAGTTAACCCTAGAATTATGTCAACATTGTCTTGATACATTGATACCACATTGAGTTGAGCTATGAATTTGTAATCACCAATAGATAGTTGTAGATTTTTAATTTCATACTTCTCATCAGAAAGACACGTCATTTTCAATTATATTTGGTCTTAAAACCATTAATTGGTTCACCAGATCATGTGATTTTTCCTAGAGTTCGGGAAAATAGTGATATTGATATTCTTTCCTTGAATAATCTCATTAACTTCTGATAAGGGATCCACATATTTTTTTATAAGTATGAGGGAAACTTCCTTGTTTTTCACCACAAAACTCCATTTATATAATTATATATTGAACCTTGATTATCTTTCTATTTTATATCTTTTCTTAAAACCTTCTTTACCCTTAAAAAAAAAAAAAAATTTATTATCCTTTTTTTTCTTTAAAATATTAAAATTTAACTTAATACTTTATTTAAAAGTATCACTTTTATGATTTATTTTTTTTAAATCACCTTTTCTTATTAATTAATTATAATATAAGCTCCCTTATCATAATAATACCTCATTTACTTATTTGGTTTATAACTTGAAAACTCCCTTTGTAACCCCCTTCGACTTTGAAGCTTTTTTTTTTTTTTTAATTTACCCTTTATACTTTTTAATATGATAGGGTAAGTTGTTGATTAAAAAAAAAAATTCGTACTCCTTTAATATGGTGATTTCCACAAATTAATATATTGGTGAATTAAAACAAATTTTCCTTTATATTTCCATCCTTTAATAAATGCTTCTATTTTATGACTATAGCTATATTAAGTTATATCGTTCCACCATCGGATTATTCACCTTAATGTTTACAAAGCGATTGTCTCCCTTTTGAACATAAACCTTCATATTTTAATTCCCATCACTAATAATCTTTACAACCTACGAATTAATTCAATATCCTTCTAACCTAAGAATTAATGAACAGTGGTCGTAGATTATCATGGAGGGTCATGACTATTGGTTTCAATAATACGTTTTCTTCCATAATGACCTTCTAGAATGCAACACCATGAAATGTGATATGTCCGCAAGTTTTTTATGGTTGCGTCCTTCACTCGAGATGGTTATTGGTAGCGCCTTGAACTAGCAACTTGATGCAACCATAGGTTTCTTGATCTCTAGCAATTATCAACACTGAAAGTACTCGTGCCAAGGCAGATTGCACAGAGAAACAATGGGAAACAGAACTTGTGGTACTAATATTGACTATGGTTTTACCTTAACCCTGGTTTGTTGGTGTCACGATTTCACCAAAAAAATATTGGTGAGGGTTTTTTATTCTTCGTTCAGGTGTTAAATTTTACGAAGGGACAAGGTTGTGTCCGTGTGATATACACACGGATTTTGTTGGCCGCTTCAATATTTAAACACCATGTTATGTTAATTTGATACTCATTGTGTGCAATCGCTAAATTTGGTGGTATTTTCAATTATTTTTTCTTATATGATTCTTACACCCAAAAACACAACGACCTTTCACGATGATATGTTTACACCCCCGTGGTAATTTTGTGGTCTACACCCTTGTGACTTTACTATGCAATTTCCGCTAGATGTTTTTGTATTTTATATGGATGAAAACTTGGAATATTACAGCTATAGACGGTGGCCAAATTTTCCAATTTATGATGGCTTGCAATTTATTACTTTATATCCAAGTAACAAGAACTTTGAATCTGTTTTTGTTTAGAGTATTTTTTTTAATATAATTTTTCTTTATCATGATTTGCAACAAAACGTTTTTCTTCAATAGATTTTTTTCTGGGTCACAAAATAATTGTTAAAAAATATTTCGAATAATGAATGGCAAAAAGCCATATTTATGGTCAAAGACTTTGGAGTCAGAGAAACTTTGAAAATTTTGAGTGTGACCAATGGCCTAGACCAGAAACAACGCTCTGATACCAAATGAGATGAACAAATTTCGTTCACACAAGAATTATCCAAAATACTTGGAATATAACACAATAATCCATGTAGAAATAATGTATAAATGTATAAAATATGAATATATAAGATGAGATGAGTACAATGAGAATGAGGGCTCGTTTATATATCCTCATGGGGGTGCCCTTTCATGAATAGACATGTCATTTTAGATAAGACATGACTTTTCATTTATGATGTGTTTAATTATTATTTATTATATCTATTTCTATATATATTTTGTTCATAACATTGTTCCCTATTATAAACAAATCATCTACATGCAATCCAAGATATACAATAGTTTTTCCAACTTTCTTAACAAAAAGAGTTGCATCATCAAGATTAAAGTGCTTGAAATTCATTTTCAGAAATTACTCAGTTAACTTTTCATACCATGCTCGGTGCGTGTTTCGAGTCATATAAGTATTTGATGAGTTTGCATACTTTTTATTCTTGTCCCTTCACAACAAAACCTTAGGGTTGAGACATGAAGATATTCTCTTTCAAGTCTTCATTCAAAAAAACAGTTTTCACATCAACTTGATGAACTTTCCATCTATTATGCACTGCCAAGGAAAATAGAGTACAAATGGTAGCCCATTTTGTTGTGAGGGCAAAATTCTTCTCATAATCAATGCCTTCTTTCTATGAAAATCCTTTTTCCACGAGCCTCACTTTGTGCTTGTCAAGTGAGCCATCTAATTTGTACTTTTTCTTTAAGACCCACTAGCAACCAATTGGTTTGGTTTTGAATGGAGGGTCCACCAACTTCCATGTCCCATTATTGATGAGAGAATCATACTCCTTTTGCATGGTTTCTTTCTACTCATCATGAGAAGCAACTTCTTCAAAGGAAGTTGGTTCAAAGTTAGTAGACAAATTCAATTCACAATCATATGAAACATTCATATCATCTATGTCACCTAAATTTGAATTATCTACATCACCTCCATCTTGTCTTGAAGAACTTCTCGTTCCTGTCTTTCCAACCTCATCAAGATGAACACTTTCGAGTGTCTTTATGAGCCACTTTGGTGGACCTTTCTGAGATGGTCCAGGTTGCTCCACTCATTTAGACAATGTTTCATTTGCATCAAGGTTCATCCTTTCAATCCTCTCAATCACATCATCCAAATAAAATTCTTGTTCCAATGAAGTGGCTAGAACTTCTTCATGAGGGGGAGATGGTGCTTCAAAAAGAGTTTTCATAGATTGATCCAAGATAGGGATCTCCCCTTCAAGATGTGGAATATCATCATCAAACTCATGATATATCTTTACATGGGTGAATCTATCCAAATGATCAAGTTGACACTCATCAATTTTATCATTCTTGGATGATTCAATAAAAATCACATCTCTTGAAAGAAGGAACTTCTTGTTTACATTTTCATTAAAACGATATGCCTTGGTGGTATTTGAGTACCCCAAGAAGATGAACTTCCGACTCCTTGCATCAAGACTGTTTCTTTGCTCCTTAGGAATTAAGGCATAGCAAGTGGAACCAAAGACACCAAGATGTCTCACCGAAGGAATGCAACCATACCACATTTCATAAGGAGTCTTGTTCCCAAGAGCATAAGATGGGCTCTTGTTTTGCACATAGAATTGCATCAGTCCAAAACATAAATTTCACATTTTTTAAAAACATCATAGAACAGACCGTATTTAGGAGAGTCATGTTCATTCTTTCAGCTACACCATTATGTTGAGGATTGTATGGAATTGTGGTTCAGTGTTGAATCCCATGTTGGTGAAGATAGTTTTCTAATTCATTAGATGTATATTCTCTCCCATTATTAGTGCAAAGAGTGTCCATATGTGATTGTACTTCATTTTGGATCCATACATGAAATTTATAAAATTTTCAAAACCATGTGATTTATCTTTCAACAAGTACACCCAACACATCCTGGTGTAATCATTAATAAAAGACATAATGTATTTATTGTCATTAGCAAATGGAACAAGCATGGGGCCACACAAATCGGAATGTATCAATCCAAGTTTTCTACATCCTCTGGAAGTGGAATCATGGAAAGGTTATTTGTTATGTTGTCCAAGGATATATACAACACATTGCTTCAATTTCCTAGGAATAGTAGGAAAATCTGAAACACCATTATTTTTCAACAAACAAAGGTTGTCATAATTAATGTGTCCAAATCTAGCATGCCATAAGAGACTAGATGGTAATGTACATCTATCATGGTGAGAGAGGTATGTAGAATTATGTGCATGAACATGTGTCACTTTCAACTTCAACAATCTTTCATCCTCCACTCATGTCATAACAACCATGTTGTCGGAAGCCTTCCTTATTTCAAATTTTCCATCGAAGATATGAATAGAGTGGTTTTTTTTGTCGAATGTGCAAAAGAGACAGCAAATGCCTTCACAACTTAGGCAAATAGAGCACATCATGCAAAATAAAATCTAGAAATCTAGGAAATTTAAGCCTAATGGTGCCAATTCTGGAAGGTTTGAGACTTGATTTATCTACAAAATAGACTATACCATCTACATTTTCATTGAAATCTTCAAACAAGTCTATGTGAAAGGTAATGTGGCATGTTGTACATGTGTCAAGAATCCATGCATATCTCCAAGAAGCAAATGAAGTATTAAATAAATCTTCATTTAATCCAATATTGCAATGGGAAACAATATAATGACTAGATTCAAATAAGTCTATGCGGAAGGTCATGTGGCATGTTGCACTTGTGTCAAGTAGCCATGCATCTCTACAAGAAGAAAATGAAGTCTTAAATAAATCTTGATTTACTCCGATATTGCAATGGGAAACAATATAATGAGTAGATTCAGGTGCTTTACCTTTCGCCATATCTAATACTTTATCTTTGTCTTCTTTCTGATCTTGCTTGTCTTTGATCTTCTCCCAGGGGATTTTTCAAGTCTTTGCCTCATGTCCATTCTTGGCACAACAAACATAGTGAAGATCAGATCTCTCACCTTGATTGTGACTAACTCCCCTTCCTCTGAAATTATGTATTCCACATCTTCTTTTACTACCTTCTCCTCTAGAAGAATCATGTGATTGATTCTTCCTAAAAGCTTTCTTAGTGATGAAACTAATGAACTTTGAAATGCATTCTTGCACTGTCTCCTTTGCATATTTTGATATCTTGGGTTGGAGAAGAGATTTCTTCATGATTCTACTCACATTAGAAATGGGCATGAATCGATCTTTCTCCTTCACAGAACCATCTTCGTTGTTGTACATGTGAGCCCTTGATTCATCCTCTAAGAGTGGGTTTCTATATGGAATGAATTGATATCGAGTGATCTCCATGGGTTATGTCAGTTGATGGGAATCATTCATACCTGAGTCCTAGCCTTGAGTGTGCTCACAAAACCAACTATAGAGGTGAGGATCCGAACAAATTGGCATAACCCATATGATATTTCAAAGAAGAAGAAGAAATCTAGAGGCTTGGGTATTGATTTTTGGGGAAACAATTATGTGATTGCAAGCCAATATTGTTTAGATGCAAGCTCATTTTAGTGCCAAGTTAAGAAAAATCTTATAGTATTGTCGAACACAAGTTTTCCTCTGAACTAGTTGATTTTTCCACCAAATTCAAAAATTAAGAACCTAGAGCATGGCTTGTAAGAAGCCACGTGTGATTATGGTGATATTTTGGTGAAATACAGAGCTCCAAAAAACAAAACAAGGCAGAAAGTGGAAAACAATGGTGTTATCGAGAGTTTGAAGGACATGAGCGAGTTGGGAAAGGGTGAAGGGAAGCACCGCAATGAAGTCAACAACGATGGATTTCTTGGGTCTTGGAGGCTCTCATGGAGCAAAAGAAAGATGATGAAACATTCTTGGTCCAACAATTCATCCCACAAGGAAACTTTCTCTGAGCTTTAGAGGAACGGTAAAGGCAGGCTTGAAAACATAGGGTTTAACCCTTGTAAGGCTACACAAGAGAGAAGGGAAGCAACATCGATATCAAGGGAATCAACCCTCGTCCGCACGAAACAGAGAGAGGAAGGGCACAAATGGTAGACTAACGTTGGATCTGCTCGCGACAGGAGAGATAGATCTCATAGGGAATAAAGGGAGAGACAAATATGAGAGGCGTTTATGCACGAAGGAGAGAATCATGGAGTTAAAATTAACCAACTCTGATAACACTAACAGGGAAAGGGAATAACTTCACATATGTGTATTTATTTAATATGAGCCATAAATAAATACATTGAGGAGATGATTCTTGGTTTCATCTTCCAATACCTCTGATGACTTTTGACATTCACCTATGACTCTTCATATTTCTCATCACTTAACATTTACGAAGATATTTACAATTGACCTCAATCCCTAAGGATTAGGTATCTAACAATAAATAGAATCTTGAGTTAGCTTCAACAGTTTTTTTTTGTTTGATTAAACAGATGTTGCAAAAATTTGTCCATATTTTTTAAGTTATCCACTATTAGAATAATGCAGATGTGCTCGTTTCACCATATACAATGCTACACCATTTTCACCCAACCATAGGCACAAACCCACCCCCGAGCACCTTAATCTTTGACAAAAAGAATGATTTCATGAAGCCACCATAACCAACAGATAACCAAGAGAGAACACCTTCTCCAAGGGTAGCGCACAAGAGAAAGTACTAGAAAAACTGAAAAAGAGAAAATTGTACAACTGCAACTGTTGTTGCTCCTCCTCCAAACTTGTGCATTGTTTCTGGTTTCCTAAGTGAGAGTGAGTGAATAAATGATCCAAGACATCCTCTATTTATATTAATCTGTCCAGTGACTTTTCT
>JASDQU010104463.1:32213-43908 GCA_032191745.1 Picea mariana | reverse complement strand
CGAACTAAAGTGTAATGCTGAGTTGTAACCAGTCTCAAGTCTAGTTCTAAGTTCGAACTAAAGTATGAAGCTGAGTTATGATTAACTCATGCAAACAGGTTACTATTTTGAGTCTCTCCTCTTCTCCTCTTCAACCTATATAAGCAGAGTTCGACCCCTCTCTTCAACATAGTTTTTATATGTAGGTTAAGGGTGAAGCAATAGAGGCTCATATCAGTGATAAAGAGGAAGCATACCAAAGAAGCATATCAATGATGTATTTCAACAATAGAGGCAGCATATCAGAGGTGTATTTCAGCAAGATCTCTTAGGTCTTTGTCGGGTTAGAGTCATCTTGGCAAGCTATTTAAGAGAAAAACATTCATGGTGGATATTTGTAAGTGATCTTACATTATTAATGCAATAAAGGAATATCGTTTTCTGGGGTTTTTCTCCCTGTACTTGGTTTCCCCAGGGTATATGTGTTGTTGATGTTCATGCTTACTTATCTACATAGTTATTTCTATTCGATTATGATTTGGTATTATTGAAGTGTATTAAGTTGGAATCAAAGTGTTGAAGAAAATAAAAGAATTAATCTACATAAGAAATCAATCTCATAATTTAACACAAAGAAGTAGCAAATGCACACTCTCGCAAACTGTGCATCGAACTCAAGCTCCTCTGTTGTTGTTGTTGAATCATCCTACTTCTTCTTCTTCTTATTGGGACATTGTCTTGCATAATGACCCATCTCTCTACAAGAAAAACATCTTAATGTACTCATGTCTCTCTTCTTCCCACCATTTCTCTCTCCCTGTGGCGGGGCCCCAAACTTGGGACCCTGTCGACCTCCCTTGCCAATATTCTTCTTGCCCTTCGTCCAAAGAGCAAGATCCACATCACTCTGCAATGTTTGTTGTTGTCCAGAAGTCTATGATGTAAGTCTAGTCTCCTCCTGAACGAAATCATCCCACATCCTCTCCCATGTGGGCATGATCTCTCTGGAAAATTTTCCATGAACAAATGGACCCCATGGTTTGGTGACGTTGTTTAAGATTTTCCTCACCATAGAGTCTGGTTCCACTACCTCTCCAACGTCTCCAAGATCATATCTGATATGGATGTATCGGCCAAGGAAAGAAGTAACTGACTCATCCTAGAGCATACGGATGCCCCTGAGTCGATCATACAAAACTGACTTCTAGTTCTGGTTAGAGCTCTCATAAATATTGCATAGAGATTCCCAAATATCAAATGCATAAGCTTTCTCAGTCAAGTGGGGAATGATGTAATCCTGCACTGCATCACATATCATCCTCTTTTCCTTGTTGTTCCTCTTCTTAAACTCTACTAACAAGACATGAGCATTAACAGGGGGAACATGAACAACTGCCTGAAATATATCCCATAGTTTGAGGTCCTCCAAGACAAAGGAAATCATGGCCTTCCAAGGCGACTAGTTTCTAGCTCCAGCTAGCCTATCCTCCACATGCATTTGAGATGATGACATCACTACCAATTGCACTCAAACGGATGTTGCAACTGCAAAGGAACTTTGCCTCACTCCTGTCAACATAGGTGTGAAAAGAGGAAAACGAACACTGACCTCACTCCTAGCAATATAGGTGTGAAAAGAGGTCATTAAAAATTAGCCTCACTCCTACCACGTAGGTGTGAAAAGAGGCTGACGAAAATTTCTACAAACTGCTCTACAACCCTCCAAAAAAATATGCCAATAAGCTGCCACTAAACTCAGTCAATGGTTGTCCACAAAATCTACCCAAAAGGTGTCTAAAACAATCCACCAAGATGTTATCTAAAACTCAACAAAAATAAGCCACCAAGATTTGATACCATGAAGATTTTCTAGGTCCTAACAAGCTTCCAACTAGGGTTGTCTTTGACCTCAAGTTGGCTCTAAGTTTCAACTGTCAAACAATGGTTTTCCGCTGCTTTATAACAACAAACTTTTCAGTAACTTATTTGTTGTTATGTTACGGTTACATACGCCATTAAGGTGCTCTGACATGTATTTTTTTCACAATATGTTAGCACATGCATACAATAATCTATATACCACACCTAGAGATATTTTAGAGTTGAAAAATTGTTGTTCTAAACACTAGCATACATGAAAATGAACACAAGTATTTTTGGTCAACATGACCCTAGATATGTACTTTGGATTTTGAGTCACTTCAATGCCCAAGTAGTAGTGAAGACGTCTCCAATATGTCTTCTCAAAGCCTTTCTTCAATTCTTTCTTTATGGATGCAATATAGCTTTCATTGTTTGAGACAAACAAAGTTCGCTCACACAAGAATTATCCAAAATACTTGGAATATAACACAACAATCCATGTAGGAATAATGCATAAATGTATAAAATATGAATAGATAAGATTATATGAGTACAATGAGAATGAGGGCCCGTTTATATATCCTCACAGGGGGTACCCTTTCATGAATAGACACGTCATTTTAGATAAGACATTACTTTTCATTTATGATGTGTTTAATTATTATTTATTATATTTATTTCTATATATATCGTGTTCATAACATTTCTTTCTCCTTAAAAATGCTTTGTCCTCAAAGCATACTTTATGGAAGACTTATCTCTTGCTCTAGATTGTAATTATTGTCTCACGATTCTTCATTCTCGAGTTAGTATTCGTTGAGGACCTAAGATGATAGGATCTTCTAAGCACTGAGCAGAAATGTCGAATTGTAAAGGAGTCTACCCATCCTAATTTGATCTTCTGTGGAATTGGGATTTTATAGGGTTTTTGAAAAGAACTTGATGCATTTCGACTCCCATGATAGCTTCTACTTTGAGCCCCACTTGTAGTGGAATTAATATTCTTCGGCATATCGGTTATTTGATACATTGATTGGTTGAAGTATCGACTTTTGTGATTCGGATGTCGATAAGGCATCCTTGCAACTTGATCTTTACTTTGTATACTTGTAGCTTTTTATTGATAAATTTTTGGAAATGAGCATTTTTCATACCCCTGGATTGTTTCTACTTCGACATTTGAATACCTCTTTACATGAGTTGTAAGGTTGACTAGGTTTGTATTAAATTTTTTATCCAGAATTAGGATTTTTACATCTGAATATTTCTCTAGTTCCATTGGTTCAGTCATTGTTTTTTTTATCGACTAT
The DNA here is from genome assembly GCA_032191745.1 of Picea mariana. NCBI lineage: Eukaryota > Viridiplantae > Streptophyta > Pinopsida > Pinales > Pinaceae > Picea > Picea mariana. Next base: position 40,756 of record JASDQU010104463.1, on the reverse strand, counting down.
TGATATTTTGTGATCTGGTTCTTCTTGTAAAGACTTCTCATCATGCTTAAGTATTTTAATTTGTGTTAGTAAATCTTTATTATGTTGTTTTAATCGTAAAAGTTCTTCTTTATCTTCTGACTTGTCGTATTTATTTTTTGATTCTAGATTCTCCATTCTTTCGTCCTTTAAGATTTTAATTTGTTTTAATAAATTATAATTTAGGTTCTGTATGCATGAGATTTCTTCCTTTTCTTTGGTTAATTTCTCTTTGAAACCTTGATTTTCTTGTTCAAACTTTTGAAAACACCGCTTCTTCTCCTTGGACTTCATGATTTTTGCAAGTAGTTTATGATTATGATTTCTTAGGCGAGAAATATCTTCGTATTTTTTAATGATGATCTTGTCACATTCTTTTTGTCGATCTTGCAACTTTTGTATTGACTTTTGGTTATCTTGAAGGATCACTTCTGATATGTCCTTTAGGTCTTCTAATGATGGAGCTTATGAAATTGACTTCATTGTAACATCTTGTAATGTGATTTTCTTCTTCTTATATGAAAATGTCAAAAAATTTCTCCTTGTGTTGAAAATAAAAGTACCCAATGTATCTACCCAAGTTAACCCTAGAATTATGTCAACACTGCCTTGATACATTGATACCACATTGAGTTGAGCTATGAATTTGTAATCACCAATAGATAGTTGTAGATTTTTAATTTCATACTTCTCATCAGAAAGACATGTCATTTTCAATTATATTTGGTCTTAAAACCATTAATTGGTTTGCCAGATCAACATTAATGTGATTTTTCCTAGAGTTCAGGAAAATAGTGATATTGATATTCTTTCCTTGAATAATCTCATTAACTTCCGATAAGGGATCCACATATTTTTTTATAAATATGAGGGAAACTTCCTTGTTTTTCACCATAAAACTTCATTTATATAAATATATTGAACCTTGATTATCTTTCTATTTTATATCTTTTCTTAAAACCTTCTTTTACCCTAAAAAAACCTTTTATTATCCTTTTTTTTTATTTTAAAATATTAAAATTTAACTTAATACTTTATTTAAAGTATCACTTTTATGATTTATTTTTTTTAAATCACCATTTTCTTATTAATTAATTATAAGATAAACTCCCTTATCATAATAATACCTCATTTACTTATTTGGTTTATAACTTGAAAACTCCCTTTGTAACCCCCTTCGACTTTGAAGCTTTTTTTTTTTTTTAATTTACCCTTTATACTTTTTAATATGATAAAGTAAGTTGTTGATTAAAAAAAAACTTTCGTACTCGTTTAATATGATGATTTCTAGAAATTAGTATATTGGTGAATTAAAACAAATTTTCCTTTATATTTCCATCCTTTATTAAATGCTTCTATTTTATGACTATAGCTATATTAAGTTATATCGTTCCACCATCGGATTATTCACCTTAATGTTTACAAAGCGATTGTCTCCCTTTTGAACATAAACCTTCATATTTTAATTCCCATCACTAATAATCTTTATAACCTACGAATTATTTCAATATCCTTCTAACCTACAAATTAATGAACAGTGGTCATAGATTATCATGGAGGGTCACGACTATTGGTTTCACTGATACCTTTTCTTCCACAACGACCTTCTAGAATCCAACACCATGAAATGTGATATGTCCGCAAGTTTTTTATGGTTGCGTCCTTCACTCGAGATGGTTATTGGTAGCGCCTTGAACTAGCAACTTGATGCAACCACAGGTTTCTTGATCTCTAGCAATTATCAAAACTGAAAGTACTCGTGCCAAGGCAGATTGCACAGAGAAACAATGGAAAATGGAACTTGTGGTGCTAATATTGACTATGGTTTTACCTTAACCCTGGTTTGTTGGTGTCACGATTTCATCAAATGTAATGAACCAAAAAAATATCGGTGAGGGTTTTTAATTCTTCGTTCAGGTGTTAAATTTTATGGAGGGGCAAGGTTGTGTCCATGTGATATACACACGGATTTTGTTGGCCGCTTCAATATTTAAACACCATGTTATGTTAATTTGATACTCATTGTGTGCAATCGCTAAATTTGGTGGTATTTTCAATTATTTTTTCTTATATGATTCTTACACCCAAAAACACAACGACCTTTCACGATGATATGTTTACACCCCCGTGGTAATTTTGTGGTCTACACCCTTGTGACTTTACTATGCAATTTCCGCTAGATGTTTTTGTATTTTATATGGATGAAAACTTGGAATATTACAGCTATAGACGGTGGCCAAATTTTCCAATTTATGATGGCTTGCAATTTATTACTTTATATCCAAGTAACAAGAACTTTGAATCTGTTTTTGTTTAGAGTATTTTTTTTAATATAATTTTTCTTTATCATGATTTGCAACAAAACGTTTTTCTTCAATAGATTTTTTTCTGGGTCACAAAATAATTGTTAAAAAATATTTCGAATAATGAATGGCAAAAAGCCATATTTATGGTCAAAGACTTTGGAGTCAGAGAAACTTTGAAAATTTTGAGTGTGACCAATGGCCTAGACCAGAAACAACGCTCTGATACCAAATGAGATGAACAAATTTCGTTCACACAAGAATTATCCAAAATACTTGGAATATAACACAATAATCCATGTAGAAATAATGTATAAATGTATAAAATATGAATATATAAGATGAGATGAGTACAATGAGAATGAGGGCTCGTTTATATATCCTCATGGGGGTGCCCTTTCATGAATAGACATGTCATTTTAGATAAGACATGACTTTTCATTTATGATGTGTTTAATTATTATTTATTATATCTATTTCTATATATATTTTGTTCATAACATTGTTCCCTATTATAAACAAATCATCTACATGCAATCCAAGATATACAATAGTTTTTCCAACTTTCTTAACAAAAAGAGTTGCATCATCAAGATTAAAGTGCTTGAAATTCATTTTCAGAAATTACTCAGTTAACTTTTCATACCATGCTCGGTGCGTGTTTCGAGTCATATAAGTATTTGATGAGTTTGCATACTTTTTATTCTTGTCCCTTCACAACAAAACCTTAGGGTTGAGACATGAAGATATTCTCTTTCAAGTCTTCATTCAAAAAAACAGTTTTCACATCAACTTGATGAACTTTCCATCTATTATGCACTGCCAAGGAAAATAGAGTACAAATGGTAGCCCATTTTGTTGTGAGGGCAAAATTCTTCTCATAATCAATGCCTTCTTTCTATGAAAATCCTTTTTCCACGAGCCTCACTTTGTGCTTGTCAAGTGAGCCATCTAATTTGTACTTTTTCTTTAAGACCCACTAGCAACCAATTGGTTTGGTTTTGAATGGAGGGTCCACCAACTTCCATGTCCCATTATTGATGAGAGAATCATACTCCTTTTGCATGGTTTCTTTCTACTCATCATGAGAAGCAACTTCTTCAAAGGAAGTTGGTTCAAAGTTAGTAGACAAATTCAATTCACAATCATATGAAACATTCATATCATCTATGTCACCTAAATTTGAATTATCTACATCACCTCCATCTTGTCTTGAAGAACTTCTCGTTCCTGTCTTTCCAACCTCATCAAGATGAACACTTTCGAGTGTCTTTATGAGCCACTTTGGTGGACCTTTCTGAGATGGTCCAGGTTGCTCCACTCATTTAGACAATGTTTCATTTGCATCAAGGTTCATCCTTTCAATCCTCTCAATCACATCATCCAAATAAAATTCTTGTTCCAATGAAGTGGCTAGAACTTCTTCATGAGGGGGAGATGGTGCTTCAAAAAGAGTTTTCATAGATTGATCCAAGATAGGGATCTCCCCTTCAAGATGTGGAATATCATCATCAAACTCATGATATATCTTTACATGGGTGAATCTATCCAAATGATCAAGTTGACACTCATCAATTTTATCATTCTTGGATGATTCAATAAAAATCACATCTCTTGAAAGAAGGAACTTCTTGTTTACATTTTCATTAAAACGATATGCCTTGGTGGTATTTGAGTACCCCAAGAAGATGAACTTCCGACTCCTTGCATCAAGACTGTTTCTTTGCTCCTTAGGAATTAAGGCATAGCAAGTGGAACCAAAGACACCAAGATGTCTCACCGAAGGAATGCAACCATACCACATTTCATAAGGAGTCTTGTTCCCAAGAGCATAAGATGGGCTCTTGTTTTGCACATAGAATTGCATCAGTCCAAAACATAAATTTCACATTTTTTAAAAACATCATAGAACAGACCGTATTTAGGAGAGTCATGTTCATTCTTTCAGCTACACCATTATGTTGAGGATTGTATGGAATTGTGGTTCAGTGTTGAATCCCATGTTGGTGAAGATAGTTTTCTAATTCATTAGATGTATATTCTCTCCCATTATTAGTGCAAAGAGTGTCCATATGTGATTGTACTTCATTTTGGATCCATACATGAAATTTATAAAATTTTCAAAACCATGTGATTTATCTTTCAACAAGTACACCCAACACATCCTGGTGTAATCATTAATAAAAGACATAATGTATTTATTGTCATTAGCAAATGGAACAAGCATGGGGCCACACAAATCGGAATGTATCAATCCAAGTTTTCTACATCCTCTGGAAGTGGAATCATGGAAAGGTTATTTGTTATGTTGTCCAAGGATATATACAACACATTGCTTCAATTTCCTAGGAATAGTAGGAAAATCTGAAACACCATTATTTTTCAACAAACAAAGGTTGTCATAATTAATGTGTCCAAATCTAGCATGCCATAAGAGACTAGATGGTAATGTACATCTATCATGGTGAGAGAGGTATGTAGAATTATGTGCATGAACATGTGTCACTTTCAACTTCAACAATCTTTCATCCTCCACTCATGTCATAACAACCATGTTGTCGGAAGCCTTCCTTATTTCAAATTTTCCATCGAAGATATGAATAGAGTGGTTTTTTTTGTCGAATGTGCAAAAGAGACAGCAAATGCCTTCACAACTTAGGCAAATAGAGCACATCATGCAAAATAAAATCTAGAAATCTAGGAAATTTAAGCCTAATGGTGCCAATTCTGGAAGGTTTGAGACTTGATTTATCTACAAAATAGACTATACCATCTACATTTTCATTGAAATCTTCAAACAAGTCTATGTGAAAGGTAATGTGGCATGTTGTACATGTGTCAAGAATCCATGCATATCTCCAAGAAGCAAATGAAGTATTAAATAAATCTTCATTTAATCCAATATTGCAATGGGAAACAATATAATGACTAGATTCAAATAAGTCTATGCGGAAGGTCATGTGGCATGTTGCACTTGTGTCAAGTAGCCATGCATCTCTACAAGAAGAAAATGAAGTCTTAAATAAATCTTGATTTACTCCGATATTGCAATGGGAAACAATATAATGAGTAGATTCAGGTGCTTTACCTTTCGCCATATCTAATACTTTATCTTTGTCTTCTTTCTGATCTTGCTTGTCTTTGATCTTCTCCCAGGGGATTTTTCAAGTCTTTGCCTCATGTCCATTCTTGGCACAACAAACATAGTGAAGATCAGATCTCTCACCTTGATTGTGACTAACTCCCCTTCCTCTGAAATTATGTATTCCACATCTTCTTTTACTACCTTCTCCTCTAGAAGAATCATGTGATTGATTCTTCCTAAAAGCTTTCTTAGTGATGAAACTAATGAACTTTGAAATGCATTCTTGCACTGTCTCCTTTGCATATTTTGATATCTTGGGTTGGAGAAGAGATTTCTTCATGATTCTACTCACATTAGAAATGGGCATGAATCGATCTTTCTCCTTCACAGAACCATCTTCGTTGTTGTACATGTGAGCCCTTGATTCATCCTCTAAGAGTGGGTTTCTATATGGAATGAATTGATATCGAGTGATCTCCATGGGTTATGTCAGTTGATGGGAATCATTCATACCTGAGTCCTAGCCTTGAGTGTGCTCACAAAACCAACTATAGAGGTGAGGATCCGAACAAATTGGCATAACCCATATGATATTTCAAAGAAGAAGAAGAAATCTAGAGGCTTGGGTATTGATTTTTGGGGAAACAATTATGTGATTGCAAGCCAATATTGTTTAGATGCAAGCTCATTTTAGTGCCAAGTTAAGAAAAATCTTATAGTATTGTCGAACACAAGTTTTCCTCTGAACTAGTTGATTTTTCCACCAAATTCAAAAATTAAGAACCTAGAGCATGGCTTGTAAGAAGCCACGTGTGATTATGGTGATATTTTGGTGAAATACAGAGCTCCAAAAAACAAAACAAGGCAGAAAGTGGAAAACAATGGTGTTATCGAGAGTTTGAAGGACATGAGCGAGTTGGGAAAGGGTGAAGGGAAGCACCGCAATGAAGTCAACAACGATGGATTTCTTGGGTCTTGGAGGCTCTCATGGAGCAAAAGAAAGATGATGAAACATTCTTGGTCCAACAATTCATCCCACAAGGAAACTTTCTCTGAGCTTTAGAGGAACGGTAAAGGCAGGCTTGAAAACATAGGGTTTAACCCTTGTAAGGCTACACAAGAGAGAAGGGAAGCAACATCGATATCAAGGGAATCAACCCTCGTCCGCACGAAACAGAGAGAGGAAGGGCACAAATGGTAGACTAACGTTGGATCTGCTCGCGACAGGAGAGATAGATCTCATAGGGAATAAAGGGAGAGACAAATATGAGAGGCGTTTATGCACGAAGGAGAGAATCATGGAGTTAAAATTAACCAACTCTGATAACACTAACAGGGAAAGGGAATAACTTCACATATGTGTATTTATTTAATATGAGCCATAAATAAATACATTGAGGAGATGATTCTTGGTTTCATCTTCCAATACCTCTGATGACTTTTGACATTCACCTATGACTCTTCATATTTCTCATCACTTAACATTTACGAAGATATTTACAATTGACCTCAATCCCTAAGGATTAGGTATCTAACAATAAATAGAATCTTGAGTTAGCTTCAACAGTTTTTTTTTGTTTGATTAAACAGATGTTGCAAAAATTTGTCCATATTTTTTAAGTTATCCACTATTAGAATAATGCAGATGTGCTCGTTTCACCATATACAATGCTACACCATTTTCACCCAACCATAGGCACAAACCCACCCCCGAGCACCTTAATCTTTGACAAAAAGAATGATTTCATGAAGCCACCATAACCAACAGATAACCAAGAGAGAACACCTTCTCCAAGGGTAGCGCACAAGAGAAAGTACTAGAAAAACTGAAAAAGAGAAAATTGTACAACTGCAACTGTTGTTGCTCCTCCTCCAAACTTGTGCATTGTTTCTGGTTTCCTAAGTGAGAGTGAGTGAATAAATGATCCAAGACATCCTCTATTTATATTAATCTGTCCAGTGACTTTTCTRGCTGGGACGACTTGACTTTCTGGTAATTCTATTTTTTGTTTATCTTTTTCATGTGAAGCCGACTTATCTTCCTGGAAGATAATACCTTAATATTATATATTATGTTGAGTCRACATGTATTCTAGGGCTTTCACACATCTGTTTAGGGTTTCTCTTGCTTCTAGAAATTCTATTCTAGTCAAAGGTTACATATGAAGGTTAAAACCTCCMGCAACTACCATAATATCAACACTCCCTCTTAGCTAGGGAGGTATTAATGGTCTAAACACACCCATCCATCTTCACATGGCATGTGAAATACTCACATAGTCTTGTATACCATTCTACAAGTAGAATCATCATAGATCAAGTCACGAGTATCAACATCACTATCRACATCATCTAGTAGCAATCTAGCATCAAAACATATCGTCGTACTTGTTCTTGGTATTCTTTTGTCATAGACAATATCACAATATCCATGAGCCTCATTTAGCTTTATTGATGATCCATCTCCACCACCGTGTGTCTAGCACCTTGGGTCATTCTTGTCCCATGACAAGAATCATGACCTCATCAGAGCCACATTCATCTCATATTTGATCCTCTCATAGGATCACTCTATGAATGCATTTAGCTCAATTCTATTAGACACGTGTGTCTAGCACCTTGGGTCGTGTTATCCCCTCGCCTAAGGATAATTAAGGATATCATGTCTCGAGGCCCAGGGGTCCTAGACATGGAGTACGGAGAGCCAGACGACTTCGGAGGGCCCCTCTTTTCATCAGTGAAGTCCACTTATCACCAACAACATTATCAATCCCACCGGCCTGGTCTTGGAGTAACAATGAGTCTTGCTCCATCAGGTAATGAGTCTGGGTATCATGGTATGTATCACTCTGATTTTTGAAGAACTTGAATATGTTGTAATGGATCCTTTTTCATTTCATGACGTTTGCTTGGAAATTATGCTCTTTGCCTCATTCATACCTGGAAGGGTGACAGGGTGCCCTAGTAAGTTGATTTCCATTTAGGATGGGTTGCTACTGGGTGAATCTGTGAAAAGCTATTGTTTGTTCCCTCCATACTTACCATTTTCCATATTTATTCCTTTCATCTCCCCTATCCTTGTTTGGGAATTGGTATTGGCTACACTAGGAAGAGTTGTACCTTACCTCATGGGAAGA
>JASDQU010104463.1:19691-32193 GCA_032191745.1 Picea mariana | reverse complement strand
TAGTAAGTTGATTTCCATTTAGGATGGGTTGCTACTGGGTGAATCTGTGAAAAGCTATTGTTTGTTCCCTCCATACTTACCATTTTCCATATTTATTCCTTTCATCTCCCCTATCCTTGTTTGGGAATTGGTATTGGCTACACTAGGAAGAGTTGTACCTTACCTCATGGGAAGAAGGGGATAAAGTCCCAAAGGTTAAAAGTAGCTGGAAAGATTTAAAAGCCAATGTTGAAACCTCCAAGATCCTTCGCCTAGTGATCCACGAGAAAGCGATGAAAATTTTCTCAGTAAGAAAAGGGGACCCATAAGATAACATAAACACCCAAGGTACTAGTTGATGGATAGGAGGTCTCATCACAAGCCAACCTATTATGACCATGGGCATGTAGCGGTATGACACTACCACCTATCTGGTCACCAAACTAGGGTAGTGGTTATTAGTGGTATAGCCAAGAGAAAGGGGGTCTCATCACAAGACAAACTTCTCATTTCCGTGAAATGTTTGTGGATAACACTGTCACATCCGGTCATCAAGACAAGACAGTGGTCCTCAACTATTCCCTTGAAGCACAAGAGAAAAAGATCAAAATAAATAAATCTAAGAGTAAAAGACAATGAATGGGATAGGAAATAATTGCATTTATGACAAGGTGAAGCTCGCCTTCTACAAAGGAACCGATAGGTAAGACTTTACAATTCCTTGTTATTACATGCAACGCATGCCCAAACATCTGCCCCATGCCACATCATACACTTACATGACTTGGATTACACCCCACCTGGGAAACACCCCAAACTTAAGAGAGATTAAACCAATAGGACACCTCGAGACCTTCTCCAAACCTAACTTGTCAAATTGCATAACGTCTTTGAGCATTTGTCTGGGTTAAGGGGGGTTTGGTGCACATGTTTGGATAATTTAATTATTGGATGCGATTTACATGCTATTATCCATGTGACTTATGAACCCCTAGAGGGCGTTGTTGTTCTTACAGGACCTTGCCCAGTGGACAAGTACACATGGGGGAATGATTAGCTCGGACTTTCATGGGGTCCTAAATCCCACAAATAGATGATGAAACCCCAGCCATGGGTAAGAAGAAATTGAAGACTTGCACCGAAAGAAAGAAGAATATTGCCTTTGGAGGCACCCTGACAAACCTAGACCCAAGGGGCCTTACCCATCTCGCATGAATGATATCCCTTGAGGAAACTGGACGTAACCATCATAGCCCTAGACGTCATCTAGAGATAGGGTTTCATTTTGGAGACATTTGTGAGCCTAGTGGCACGTGTGGGCATCATTTCAGGCCTCTAGAGGCTAACCACCCCACTTTCTGAGCTCAATGTTCCACCTATGGGCCTCAACGTCACCCTTGGAGGTGTTTTTAGATGAAAATTTATTTAATTATGTCAAAATTGAATTTTTGTTGTAATTTGGCTAGGTCGGCCTTGGTTTTAACCTAAAGATGAATTAAAGATCAAAATTTTGTATAAATAAACATAAAGTACTATCAGTTTCACATAACAATTTGTCATTTGAGACAAGAGGTCTGAAATTTGCCCCCTATTAGGGTCATTGGATGAAATTGTGAGGCGCCACTCTTGTTTAAGGCTGATTTTTGCAACTTGGATCAATTTTGGAAGTTTTATGGTGATCTTGCATGGTATTCTCATGATTATTCTTGGTGCAAGTAAGTGAAATCTGCATTTATCATCTATGGAATGGTTTATTTTATGGTTTTATTTTCTCATACAAGATTATGAAATTGCATGGTGTATTTAATGCTTGAAGTAAGAAACTTAAGTTGTTACTTTCTTACTTTTTATTTGCCAAGCTTTTCATTGAATTGATTTAGTAACTAGTGAAACCCTAGAGCCCTAAATTGCTAGCACTCTAAGGGGTTGGACTTAGTTATTGTTGCATAATTTTTACTCCATAAGAAGGCTAAGGAGAGCAAGGCATTAGGGCCTAGAATTTCCTACACCCTAGCATCTTGTCTCTTGAGGTCAAAGCATAGGGGGACTTAAGTTACTACTTCTCATATGCCTTTCCCCTCTTAGACTTTTGTGCATCATCATCATTAATTTGCAACCTTAGAAGAAGCCACCCTCCTTGACTCCATTACCCTTGAAGTCACTAGTCCTCTTATCTTATTTCTTGACAAGACTCAACTCAAACTCTTTCACTTCATACTCTACTAATTTGTTAACCTAGTCTAGAAATACTAACAGTTAATTTGTTGTTGTCATAATCACAACTACAACTATCATTTTGTAGCTTATATCAGCCTACTAACCATCTAAGTCATCCCATAATTTGTATAAGGCAAGGTACTATCAATGAGTGTTAAAGTGTGTGTTTAATTGTCTTTCTAAAGTGTAAATTCTGAAGTTGTTACCGATGTCATAGTTGTTGTTACAACCACTGCTACAACACCTAACAACCCTAAAATCATTCATAAAACCATTGGGCATTTGTACTAAGAAAACTATAATCATTGGATATTGAAGTAGTATCTTATTGCTTTATCGTAGTACTTTTCTAAAGTGGTTTCCATTGTTGTCATCATCATTAATTAATGTTGTTATAAACGTTTGGAAAACCATTTAAGTCATTTATTGACTTGTGTTTATCCTTAAAATTGTGAGTGACAAAGCATTATCAAGTTTGCAAGACTCTTGTATTTCTTCCTTGTCATCATAACTTGCACCTTTGAATATACATTGTTGCTACTGTAATCTCACTTTTATTGTATAGTAACTTGTTTAGGAAACACATAATTTGTTTAAGAAGTCATTGATTATAATTGTTGCTACTAATGTTTGATGTTTAATTGGTAAAAGGTAGGTACAAACCCATTTTCATTTTCCCTTGTCCCTTTAAACTTCACCCAAGTGACATCTTCTACTGAGTGACCTAGAGAGAGGGGTGGGTTTTCATTGTATCGTTTTGTCTTTCATCTACCAACTAGGTCCTAGGACGTCTCCCTTGGAGTTAGGCTTTCCTCCTCCTAAAGAGAAAGAGGTACCCTATTGGGGTGACAGTGATAGGGTTACCTATGTGTTACGTCAATCTAGGCCTACTTGCCTTTGTTGGTTATGTGTTATATTCTTTGCATGTGTGTGTGTGGGCGCGTCAGATTTGAAAACTGCGTCTGACGATCCCTTGTAGTAGTGCTCTATTTGTGTCGTGTGCACCGGGCGCTTTCCTAGGGGGGTCCCGCGGGGGGGGGGCAGGTATTCCCCCCCTGGTTACACGCATCGTTTGACACCGGGAGTAGCCTGGGGCAGTGCCACGAAAAAAAAAATTCGATGATTTTTTCTATTTTTAGTGGATTTTGCTATTTTTAGCGGTTTACTAAATTAATCCTAGATTAAGGGATTAGGGTTTTGGTATATACATAATACCTAAAAACATTGTATATATTGTATGGTGAATGGTGAAATTCAATAATGAATATAAGAAAGGTTTTCCCGATTGAGGGTTTCCTGTATAAATCTCTGTGTACTATGTGAATGAGCCATTGATTAAATTATGTTTTGCTTAAGAATCTATATGCATTGCTTTACTTCATAGGTTTAAAACTTACAGCCTTTAGGCTTTGGGAAAGTATAGATTGTGCAATAACGTTTTTGGCGCTATTGTCGGGGAACATCGAGTCAATTTTCCTCGAATGACAAATTTTCGGTAAGCCTTTTTCTCAAAGCCTTTCACTTTTCAAAGCTTACCTGGTGACCCCACTTAGGGTCTTTCCCTCTTTTCCCTTTGATAATCCCTCAAAGGATTATCTGGCGACTCCACTGATGACAAGGCCAACCATGGCTTCTCAATGGGACCCAGGAAATTTTAAACCCTTGGATATGAGTGAAATCCTGGGTTACCCTCAATAAATTCCTCCGAAGTATGTAAAATGGTTCCCTAAGTTCACTGGTAGTGATGAAGAGAATGTTGAGGACCATATGAGTGACTTTTGGGCCTTCTTTCAACTCCATCCTATTACTAATGATGTTGAGGATCTGGGAATAAATCTTTTCTCTGCCACTCTTTATGATAATGATAGGAGATGGTATGATGGCCTCCCTGATGGTAGTATTACATCCATGGATCAATTAGAAGAGGTATTCCTCAAGAGATGTAATATCAAAGAGGATCCTATGGTGGTGGTAAAAAAAATTAATTACATAAAGAAGAATGAAAATGAGACCGTTAGGGAGTTCCATACTAGATTCCATAAGATGTCACGACAACTCCCTATAAACTATCATCCTGAACCCCAGTTCCTCATTTTCCTCTATACCAAGGCATTCTCAGGACAATAAGGGTTCCTGCTCGATAAAAAGGGTTGAAGATCAATCCAAGAAGCTTATGAAATGGCCACGAAAGTCGAAGCCAACATCTCCTCATCCAAGGAAGAACAATCCTTTGTTCCAGAAGTCAAGATTGGTGATCCCAATATACCCTAAATATTCTTAAGAGAATACCTTTCCTTGATACCTCTGTTGAAGAATTCCCGAAAGGGTTGGAGCAAGGCATCAACCAACAAGAGGTTGAGGAGAGGGATCTTGATGAAGGTTACCAATCCCATGGGGAAGAATAATAATTTAGTCATGTTTTTAGCAAGGATAATGAGGACCTGGTTGAAGAGCGAGAGAATGAAGATATCAAACATGATGATGAATTATTAATGTGTGCTCCTCCCTCTGATGAATCCATCTGAAATCATATTCCTCATGCACAATAAGAAGAAGATGAGGCTAGTCACTTTCCTTTTCAGGGTTTTGATGATACTTTATTCTATGATTCAGAAGGTGAAGAAGAAAGGGAATCCTTGGACAAGTTAGACCCTTTGTATTATGAAGTTGAAAATGTAGGGTCAAGTCATGAGGACGAGGAATTGATGCTTACTCTTCCATTTGATGAAGTTATCCAAACCTTCGATGCTCCAGCACAAGAAGAAATTAATAGGGTAAGTTGTTTCCCTTTCGAAGATTTTGAAGATGCTTTATTTTGTGATTTGGAAAGCRAATAAGTGTTAGAGGAGCCCTTGGATGTTTTAAACCCTTCGTATTATGATAAAGGTAATGACATGGTTGATAATATTAATGAGTTCATGTCGAGAAACATAAATGGGWTGTGATTGCTTATGATGGGGACCCTATTTATGACATTGATGATCATTTTCAAACGTTTCCTTTGTAGCTATCATATCAAGTTACTAATAATTATGACATTTGACAACAAGGAGATGATATAGTTATGGATATTTTCCAAACACTCAAGGATGACCCGGTGCTATGTTTTCATGATGATTTCTAGTCATACCTTGAGGATTTTGATGAGTGTTCCTTTGAGCACTTGGATTTATTCTATGAAGAATATTATCAACCACCGTTGTGCTCAGATATTGATAAGGGTGAGGACGTTGCTTGCCTAAAGAAGGATACTCGTGACAAGTTTTTCCATCTCCCTTCGATTACTTTACTTCGTTATGTCACTAAGAATGCAATTGGGAAACATGTCCCTTGTCCCAAGTTTTCTCTAGGACATAACCTTCTTTTAGAATTTAAGGGTATGTTGAATACCTTAAGAAGAAGTTTGTTATCTCAGTCTTTCATCTTTCCCTTAAAAAAATTCTAATCATCCTCTATGTTTTTTCTAGTCCCTTCCCAAACCTCAGGATGTCATGACGTCCAAGGTAGCCAACCTTCAGACTCTTTGAGTCAGTCTTTTGAGCCTTTGATTTTTCACGGTCCCTTTCTGAGATGGATTGAGCACTTTTCTAGAAGTGTAACTTGGCATAATTATGTCCCTCCCTCCCGCCTTCATGATCTAGACTTTACAATTTCCTGTGACATGATGCATGCTCTAACTCATGTTGTTTTTGTTCCTGACTTGTCATTGTTTTGGTTTATGATGAAGCACAAAGGCATGTATTATGAGGTATTGCTAGGATGATTTCACTGGTTATATGACTACACCTAGCATTCAACCAATAGGTAAGTAGAGGTAGGTAGGCATTTTCATCCATTGTATATACCATTTTCATATCATGTTAGCATAGTTGTAGTTTCCTTTTCATATTGTCTTGATTCATTATGTATATATGTATGCTCATAATCATATGTTAGACTAGAGAACCCTTTTATTTCTTTTTATCATATATAAATGAGGGGTGATATCACCACCCTAGGGATTACTAATATCCTTTGTGGAGATTTAGCAGGCACAGGTCATACTAGAGATGTTGAGGTTCTCATGCACTCTACGGTGAGCACATGTCCCCGAGTTGGAGCCAGATGTTATCCCCTAGCCTAGGGATAACTAAGGAGATCACATCTTGAGGCCCAAAGGTCCTAGACATGGAGTACCGAGAGCCAGACAACTTGAACATGGCCCCAGAGGGCCCCTCTTTTCATCAATGTAGTACACATATCACCAACAACAATATCCATCCCACTAGTTGTTGAAATATTGTAACTGCAAAGAGTATTCTATTTATTATTGAGTTATTATTCATTAGATCAATCCCCTTTTGTGGATTGATCATGTCGAGCATTGTAAGTGACCAAATCCCCTTTTGTGGATTGGTCAAACCCTAAATATAATATGAAAATTGAGAAGTCAACCCCTGGGCTAATTAAAGTGGTTTTAACCACTAAGAATACAAGTCAGCCATGCCCCAGTGAAGAGACACCTTTTCAGCACTTGCCAGTTTGTATAATTAAAGGAAGCCAACACCTCATTATCTCACTCGCTCATTCGCTCATCCAGTGCGCAAGTTTGGTAGCTACAGTTGGGAGAAGAAGGAAGAGAGAGGTGCATTGCTTAGTGTTGGATATTCTCTAGTGTTTTGGTTTATTATCATGGAATTGTATTGGCTATCTATATTAAGTAAGTTTTGCTAGGCTTTCTCCCCCATGAGGGTTTCCCAGGATAAATGTTGTGTATCTTGTGATTGTGTTTCTATCAGTGATCCTACCCATGCTATTATTATCTAGTAAATTGAAAAGAAAAATAATAATAGCTCAAAACTTAACATGGTATCATAAATAAGTTGAAGAGAGCATCTTTCACCGGGTAACCAAAAACATCATTGTTGTCGTACAAGAAAATTAGGGCTTTTTATTGGAAGAGAATTTCATCCTAAAAACCATCTAGGGAGGTGCGCCCTATCCTAAAAAACTCATTGGCACCTTGAGCGCACATTTTCAATGGAAAGAGCCTCTGGAAAGTCAAACCTTAGTTTTGGATGGTACCAGAAAACCAGAAGTACCAGTCCAGAAATGGCACAGGTCAAATTTCAAGGGGTAAAACTTAAAATTTCTGAAAATAGACACCTCTAGCCTACTCACCTCAACCCAACGCATCTATTCCCTCTGTCAGAATTCCAAAATTTGAAAGTTGAAAAATTAGGGTTTCCTCATAAAACCCTAAGTTGTAATTGCAGTTACAGTACCAGTTACAGTACCAATTAAAATTACAGTTGCAACACCAGTTGTAGTGCCAGCACCAACTGCAGTACCAGTTGCAGTAAAAAAATTTGTGAAGTGTTGGGACTGTTGTGTTATTGTCCTAGTGCACCTTACCCTAGAAAGATATCATGAGAGGTATGTATTTACATGTGTTTAAAATGCATTATTATTCTAAAGGGTATTGGCAGGAGAAGGGATCTTTTGTCATAGATCCAGAAGGATCTCAGATCTAACACATTCAGAGGAATAATGCACCTCAGGTTTGATCATTTTATATGCATCTATTCGTTATGAAATTATCTTGACATCTCGGTTGTATGTTGAAGCTATGAACATCACACTAACTCCTGGTCAAATTAAATACAAGGTATTAGATTGAGATTAGAGTTTATTCTCTAACTTAGACTTATGTCAAGATAACATATTGTCTTGGTACAAAGGACATGTTGAAGAAAGCACTTGTCATCTTGAGTGAAGGAGAAGGAGACTTGAAACAAAAGAAACACACTCATTCTTGAGGACAAGACTCCAGGTTCTAGGTTTGATTGATTAAGTTGATAAGATTCAAAGTTGCACATGACAAGTTGATAACTACCTCATTACAAGTAAAACACTATAGTTGAGGTAACAGTCTTTGAAAAGTATTATACTTGGTAGCATATGMGCATATTACCAGATACAACTAACATCTCCTCTAGGAGAAACTTCTTGTGTTGGTTCCAGGTTACCATGGAGGAATGTTTGATCACAACACTATAAGAGTGTTGCTCTCATTTCGTATTGTATTTCTTACTTTTGATCTTTGTTTCAAATAGGTCACAAGTGAAATCTCTAAAGGAACTACTGTGACGATTATTCATGCTATTGTTTTATTATTATCAAAGGAGTATTATTCTTGCTTGTTCTTTTGTTGACTTTGTTTAAGGTCACTGGTGATAACCCTGAGGAAGCTATAGTGAAGGTTACAGAAGGCAACAGATGAGATGAGACATGAAAATGACTATGTGCATGACCATATACATTCATGTACCAAAGAAGATGAAGAAGAAGCTATTTTTGAGATCCAAAGTATCTCATATGGAGATTAACTGTAAGGAGCAGAAGGCTCCAAAGATGACCAAACATTARAACTCACAAAAGACTTGGTCAAAGGATAATGAAGCCACCTTGACGGGAAGAAGAACTCGTTTGAAGTCTGACTCAACCTTTCATATTTAGACTTAGTATTCAACATCAAATATTCCTTGTAAGAGATGAYGAAGTCCTTGTATATTAAGAAGAAATCAAGAGTAAGCCTGCTCTCAGAAAGGATCAGATGAAGAGACAACTTCCAGGACTGGGAGACAAATACCATGATAAGACTAGATCATAGCTTCAGACTCCTAGGAGATATGAAATCTCCTGGAAGGTTCCCTTGTTTCAGTGGCAGAGAAGGAAGCTAGTCATAAAGACTGGGATATGGATTTTTCGTGAGACTAGAAGGAAAGTCAGTATTGACTTCCAATATTGATCTAACAGATCAAGCATGTTGTAGATGTACAAAGCCTTATGTGTGTCCAGAGGATTCTCCCAACAAGAGGGAGAAGACTATGACGAGACACTTACTCCAGAAATTGAAGAAATAGTTCCAGTATTCATGAAAACAACCAGAACAACCATGATTCATATATAGTATGAGATGCAGGGGGACAAATCCCCATATTTAAAATTGAGTGGCAGTTGGTGCAGTACATTAGTTGGGTCATGGAGACATGACTACAATAAAATATAGAGTTACCTCCATGAAATAAGAAGAGCTACCTTCAATATCAGTTATTGAGCCACTCTCAGTTTCAGATAAAGTTATTACCGTGATGAAGTAGAGGAGTTACTCTCAGATTTCAGTAGTCATATTGAGAATGGAGCAACCATTCTCAACTTCAGAGCAACTGTAGGTGTAGAATCCCACTTCCAGAAGAATAGTTGCAGAAAGAGGAGAGGACATACTCTCAATAAGTGAGACAGATAGTGCTTTGCAGAGAACACATAGAGATAGCACATGATTGTGCAGATTGATTTGCAACTGAGAAAGTGTAGTAGATTGGTACAATGTAATGTGGAAATTTGGTTTGAAGTTGAATATAGAAAGACTTAGGTCTACAGGTTGAAGAAGGCTCTATATAGGTTGAAGCAAGCTCCTAGAGCTTGATATGGCAGAATTGACAGGTTCCTGACGAGTTTGGGATTTACCAAGAGAAAAGTTGATTCTAACCTTTACCTTAAGGTTATGAATAATGAGAAAGTGATGTTGCTACTATATGTAGATGATGTATTCTTTACAAGATGAAGAAAATATCATCACAGATTGCAGAAGAAGCTCGCTACAGAGTTTGATAAAAGACCTAATGCATTATCTCTATGGTCTTGAAGTTTGATAGAGCCCAGAGAAGATATTCCTTAACCAAGGGAAGTATGAAGTTGAAATAATGGAGGTTTGACATGTTGAAATGTAAATCCATGTACACACCCATGGAAACGAAGTTGAAGCTCCTGGTAGATACCTCGTCAGAATTAGTTGATGCTACTCAGTACAGACAAATTATTGGTTCGGTGATGTATCTGAAGAACACCAGGCCAGATATATGTTTTTCCTTGTGTTAGTATCTGGTAGAACCCATACGTGTTCACCTTGATGATGCAAAACATGTGATGAGATACCTTAAGGGTACGTTGGATTTTGGTCTATGTTATACTAGAGACCGTGACTTCAGACTGGGTGGTTATAACGATTCAGATTGGTATGGACAGAAAGAGCACCTCAGGATGTTGTTTTAGTCTGGGGTCAGCCATGATCTCATGGCAGAGTAGGAAGCAATCAAGTATTTCTCTCAGCATAGCAGAAGCGGAATATATTGCAGCATGTTTCGCCAGTGGTGAATCCATATGGTTTCGGATGTTGTTGACAGATCTATTTGATCTAGATATGGAAGCCACCATGATCCTATGTGATAACCAGAGTTGTATAAAGATGATTTGTTCCATGATGAGCTGAAGCACATAGAGATCCAATATCACTTCATGATATGATGCAAAGAGGAGCTATAAATCTCCATTATGTTGGCACAGATGAACATGTTGTAGATGTGTTGACCAAGCCTATGTCTCGTATAAAGTTTGAGCAMTTTCGAGACAAGCCCAGTATAGTCTGAAAGGACCTCCCTCGAAAGGGGTATTAGTGTTGATGATACTATGGTATCATTACCAATAGCAGGTAGCTCAGTTAGGATTTTATATCCTAGGGGATTGATCACGCCTGAACAAATCTCGAAGTAAGGACGGGTTGTCAGAGTACTTGTGMATGTATATGTTATCTTTGGTCAATAGTGGTAGCTCTGTTAGGATTTTATATCCTAGGGAATATTTTGATTCCTGGGCATATCCTTTGGATTTGTTAGAGTAACACAAGATGTTGATGCCAACCTCATGCATATTTCCAACTCCGTGTTGATGTTGTTGTGATGCCAKCTTTGTGCTGAAGATTTCCAGCTTCGTGATGATGTTGTTGAGATGTCAGCTTCGTGCTAAAGATTTCTAGCTTCATGCTGATGTTATTGAGATGCCAKCTTTGTGTTGATGTTGTTGTGATGCMAACTTCGTGYTGAATATTTCCAACTTCGTGTTGATAATGATGAGATGTCAACTTCATGTTGAAGATTTCCAGCTTTATGTTGATGTTGACGAGATGCCAGCTTCATGCTGAAGATTTCCAGCTTAATGCTGATGTTGATGATGCTCGAGCCTTCATGCTGTGATGTTGTTGTTTCTGATGTTGTATTAGCTTCACTATGTTATTGATGATGATGATGTATTAGTTTTATATTATTCCATGTTGATGCAGATGATGATGATGTTGGTCCAACTCCTTGTTGTGGATGATGAGAAAAACTTCTGATGATTTATAGATATGCCAATCAGTGTTCCAGATGTTGTTGATGTTGTTTCCCTCCCTCCCTCCCTCTCTTTCTCTCTCTCTCCTGATGATGTTGTAGAATACCCTTCTTGTTAAGGGGGAGTGTTGAAATATTGTAACTGCAAAGAGTATTCTATTTATTATTGAGTTATTATTTATTAGATCAATCCCCTTTTATGGATTGATCATGTTGGGCATTGTAATTGACCAAATCCCCTTTTGTGGATTGGTAAAACCCTAAATATAATATGAAAATTGAGAAGTCATGCCCTAGGCTAATTAAAGTGGTTTTAACCACTAAGAAGACAAGTCATCCCTTCCCAGTGAAGAGACACCTTTTCATCACCTGCCAGTTTGTATAAATAAAGGAATCAAGTGCCTCATTGATCTGGATTTTATGAGCAAAACAAAATGACTACAGATTATTAACAAGTGCTTAACACAAAATAACAGAGATACAATAAAAATAGTTTTATATTCAATAAGAAAATAAGTTGAAACTATAAAATGCAGCGGAAACAAGATTGTTGGAAGACGGTTGCGCTCATTTGCAATAAGATGATTAAAACGAGGCTCTAAAGACATTTTTAAAATAAACAGGAATGCCAAAAACCCTAGACATCCAAAGACCTAACCCTAGGAGATGAAGCGCCAAAAGTGATGTGGGCCCTGTCTTGGTAAGTTAGTACATCAACTTCCTGGGGTCGTAACTTTTGCATACGATCTCCGTTTTAGGAGTATGATAGCTCATTGGAAAGGTATCGTCAAGGAGATTCATTTTGGGGGCTCAATCATGCATTCGATTATCATTGAGAAGCTTGATCCCAAAACCCTTCATTTATGCCCTCAAAATGGCATCGGAAGTAAAAACTACTAAAAATAGTAAATTGCCAAAATTGTTAGAAAACTGTTTTGAGCCAGTTGGAAAAGGTGGGTGGCCACCGATATCCACCTAGATCAATCCTCCCTCCTTAGGAAGAAATGGTCTCCATTTTGTTGAGTTCCCCCATCAGATGAGGAAATTTTTGTTGAATTTGGCCCCGGGTGAGCCACTTGCCTTGGTGAAGGAGTTGCCTT
>JASDQU010104462.1:87789-98032 GCA_032191745.1 Picea mariana | reverse complement strand
CCATAGGCTTTGAGACTTTAGATTCCAGAGTTGTTCTTCCCTTTTCAAAACTTGTTGGAATTGACATTGTAAGTTAAATTCCTTTATTTGGAGCTAAGTTGTAATTTATTTGTTCTTAATATCTTTTTGCAGGTCAACTAGTTTACTTTTGATATGTAATTTTCAAAGGAAGGCTGGACAAAGTAAATCTTGGTCCATTGTTTAAAATATTGCTTGACCAAAGACAATTTTGGTTCCCAAATGTAGATTGGTGTTCCAGGTATCTGTTGACTCTTGAATATGTTAGGACCAAAACAACAACCTTGTGAGGATGTAAATCCCCTTGCATTTTTATAGAGGTGGTACTCCTCTTTTCTTTAATATTTTCGTGGGACTCTAGGTCTTAAGAATATGGGACTTTGTAGAAGTCCCTCGTGGTACTCAAAGAAATTTAAAGATTGCAAGAAAGATAAAAGGAAAATATTTTGTTTTCTTTTAAAAGAAATTTCTTGAGAAAGGACCATGAACCGCATATTTCATATATTTAAAACAAATAAGCAAAATTTCCTCACATCCATCATAGTTAAACTAAATATTTCTGATCACATAAAAATAAAAAGAAGATGATCCGCATGCATAAGAGAATTTTAACAGAGTGGACTCTTGGGAATCTCAATTAAAGATAATGATAGATCAATCTCAAATACTTTATACTCAAAACTCAGAGTTACAAAGCACAGTCAAAACTGATCCCGAAATAGCTCTCTTGAAATTTCTAAAAAATATATAGTCGGTTCCATATTCTTTGAAATTTAAAATGTGTTTGTCCTAAGGACTAGAATTGGGGCTCTCGCGGACCATAAAGCAAATATATACAAGAATTAAGCTTGTAGAAGGAAGATGGTGGGTGGTAAAAGAACAACAAGACCCAGAAAAAAGAAAAGAGAAGTTGTCAGACTTCGGTTAAACCTTTCTATTCAAAGAAGCAGAGTAATTGGATGAAGGAACTGATAAAGAAAGAAATATGTGATTAACATAAACTTGCTACGATGGTCTCTTGTGTCTTCACTTGCTTGCTGGTGTCCTTTTATTGTCTTCATTAATGGTTACATGAACCATCTCAACTGTTTCTTGCCCCTTGTTGATCAATTTGTTGATTTCTTTCTTGAACCATTCTTCAATATAATTTTTCATTAGTGCCACGTTTATCTCATGTCAGATTTTGATGTCGAATAGCTCGCCCTCCAAGTCTCTCAAATCAAGGGAAATACCATGTAATGCTTCCTCAATGTCATGATTATTCATGGAATAGTCCACTAGCCAATTGTTTATGTCATCCTCATCATATTCAAGTATACCATAAAACTTTTCAACTGACAACCCTTTAAAAATCTCAACTTGTTCGTCAAACTGTTGCTTTGTTAGGAAAATTGAGTTGATAATTAGTTTGGGGTCTTGTAATTCGTTAGTACCTCCATCTAGGTCTATTTTCGTGAGCCTCTTGAATAACTCTTCCCTCTTTGATATAGCTTGGCTGCATGCTTGAACAATATTATTCAATTTTTTTGTCTTTTCTTTCCAGCACACGTTCAACCGTTTTATCCAACTTGGGGAGGGCAGATCCTCCTCTCTTCTTATTAGTTCTATCATGTTAGAGAATTTGTTTCCAAAGGGTAGTACAACATCAAGGTAAAACATTATTCATTCTTCAGGTCAGCTTGTAAATACTCATGGAAGTCATGCGCCCTTGAGCCAAAAGAAACAATGTTTTTCGAAACCTCCCATGCCTCTGTGATCAATGCCATTCTTTTCTTAATATTTCTTTCTACATAGCTCCTAGCTGATGTAAGTAGGCTTGAAGATCCTTTCAATTTAACAACGGGTGTGGTGGGTCTAACTATTGGCAAAGGACTGCATAGAAGTGGAAGAGGCTTTAAGGTGTCTTCTAGTTCCCTGATCCTTTCTTTCAACTTCGTGTTTTCTGCTTCTAGACCACCAATGGAGTCATCCAGAGCATCCCTGGTTTCTCTGTGAATTTTAGAAATATGGGAAGGCCGCATATCTCTTAGGTCAACCTATGAACGAGATTTTCATTTCTTATTCTTCATATCACCTTTTTCAATAATCAATTTCTTGGATTCCCTKTTAAAGACAATGCTCTGAAAATAAAATGACTCTTCTTCATTGAAGGTCTCATTCTCAATGATTTCTAATGGTGAATTTTGGTGGGCCATGTTCCCTGGCTGATCAATAATGGGAATTTTTTTATCGATATCCACCTCGAGCTCCATGTCTTCAAGAGAAAAGTTGTTGATATCATTTTCTATGGGATGGTGTTCTTCCTCTTCTTTCTCAGAGGAAGCTTGTGTGAGCTCTTGATCTTTCCTGGAGGGGGATTCTTTTCTCCTCCGCCGCTGGAACTACTGTTGGTAACTTTCCTAGTTGGGTGGGATGTTGGAGCATTTCTCCRACATGTGGTAGTTTTAGGAGTAATAGTTGGAGACTGAGCGCTCTTCTCACTAGGACCATTTCCTTTCTGCTTGTAAAACTGATTAGTAMTAAGTACTATTTCCAAGTCACCAAAATTGTGAGCATGATTGCCTAATTTTTTATCTTCTTCTTCACTCGAAATAGTATGAATGAATGAGTTGATGAATCCTTCTGACAACATATGTTCCACAAATATTCTGTTAGGGTCAAACCCCTTTATCTTTTTAGCATATTTCAGATTCACATTGAGGAAGTGGTTCGCAAACTCATCAATTTTGTTTATATTCCTGAATATAAAGTCTCCAATTTTCTAAGGCAAGGGTATGAATCACTTTTTCAATTTCTCATGGAAAAAGTGCAGCCATAAATTATACTGCCTTGCCACTTCGATGATAAACATTTTATTAGATACATGGTATGGAAGAAAAGAGTCATTTTCCTTGGAGCAAAAAATCCTAATAACATTGTGATTTTCCATCTGCTCCAACGTCCCCTTTTTCTCCAACAATTTATTTGCCTGGTCTAAAATCCTGGGGGTATTTTTACCAAACAACAGTCCTTTGAAAACTGAAACAAAATCATTGTAAACTTTGTAAAAATGCAAAGATGACTTATGTCGCCACAATGCTTGATACCAGAAGGTGATTGGATCAACTTCACAGTTCACCCTCTTACAGATAAACAATTTTGGAAATTGATAGCAATATGCTATCGCAAACACCAAATAAGAAGCCATAAATAATTTCTTGTCTCTTTTGTATTATGACAATTGGGAGGAGATTTCAATGGAAATCCGTTTTCCCCAATCGAAAATAGCTTGCTCTTTAGCTGTAAAATATAAAATATACAGAATCATGCAGGAAATGGTGGTGGTGCTTTCTTGGCTTGTCAACTTGGTAAATAACCAAGCGATTTCCCGAAAGGGGTTCTTAAATGAATCGACCTGAATCCTGGTAATGTCTTCTGGGACAACCACATGATTCTCCAAGAACTCAAGCAAGAAGTCCATGCCATTGTCATGTCTTTTCAAGAAATCCATGCAATCATCTCCTTTGAAGGTAAGTGTTGGCTCAAGGAGCTTCAACATTTTACAAAACACTTGCGGTGAAAGAGAGATGGGGGAATGATCCTGGAGTTGTATGATTCACTAACTTGGTACGTATTTATCGATGCACCATGCAACAAATTCTTTGCAATAGAATACCTTAGGGACACACCCTGCGCGAGCAATTACAGATGTCCAAATTACTTGTTTCTGTGCAGAAGGAGATGAGTAATATGAATATGTTCTGGACTGCTGCAAATTCTAGTCTTCACGTCCAAAAATATTCACATTATCACCGCAGAACTGCTGTCGAGCTACTGCTGCCATAGGTTGACGAGAATGTTCTTTAAACTAGATAATACTTGAAATGAATCCTTTGAGAGAGATAACGATAATACAACCTTTGTAAATTCGTGCTTTAATGCAATTTAATGGAAAATCTCCTCAAGCCCTTCACTTAATAACAAAGATATTTACGGAACCTGCATGATCAGTTATTAGGATTGAACCATACTAAATGCATGTTGGGAAAACCATGAAGATGGCAGGGACGGCCGAGAGCAATTTGAATTTGGGACTTTTGTGAACCCGCCAACCCACGGTTGCGAATGATTGAAAACAGGCTAAGCATTGCACATCGGTCGGTCAGACACAATATGGGAGAAATGAGATACTTAGGAGCTTGGTACTTGTGACAAGTCTGATGGTTATAATGTAGATCACAGGTCTTTGGGTGCAAAATGGATGTCACAGAACTTGGAATATGAAAGCTTGAACCCGTGAACCCGCGGTTGCAAAAACGGTTAATTACATAATAACACGACGGTCGGTCGAACTCGTGATATGGGAATATAGATGGAGGTGAAGACTCACGAGTCCGCCAACCCACGAACCCATCGTTTTTAAAAAAAATGTCTAAGTATGGAAACTAGAAGGGGAAAAGAGAAGGGATACAAGAAAAGAGAGTTGAGGGTAGGTATAGAAGAGGGAAAATAAATGGAAAAAATAAGTTGGGAAATAGAAAGGGGAGGGAAATTTCGGAAGTGGGAATCGATCTCAACAGTATCCAGGTCTTCCAAGTGGAAGTTATCAAATCCACCACTTCTTTATGTTGTAGCCACATTGGATTGAATCAGAAGGGGAGGGCCCCAAATTTTGGGAGATATTGGAGATGAAGGGATATGAGTTTATGATCATAAATGGGAGAGGGAAAAATGTAATACTTGTTGGAAGCATTACACCGAAGGAAGCTGCTGTGAACACAAAACCTATCTAGCCTAGAAACAATGTGACCAAGACCTGCACACATATTGGTCCTTGTATATTTGCCTCAATGAGGGGGAATGTCCATGAGGTCCCAATCATAAAGAATATCCTCCAAAATACTTTGGCAAGGATCTTTGCCAAATATCCCTCCTTTTTTTTAAAAGCTAGTTCTAATCAAATTTAGATCTCCAACAATGATACAAGGATTAGTGAGTCCGAAGTTCTTTAGATTTGAGATTGATCCCCAACATTCAATTTTTTCGATGGGATTTGAAGGCATGTAAACATTAATAATAGAGAAGGTAATATTTCCATGCTTGTGATAAAATTTGGTAAGAATCTAGTGTTGCATTCTGGAATAATAAATCAAGCTTACCTCTTGTTCATTCCATAAAGTGTAGATTCACCAATATACTCCTCTTGCATCTTCCAATACTATATTGTTGTTGTTCCATAGTCTTTTACATAATTTGATAACTTCCTCTACTTTCATCTTGGTCTCCTGAAGAAGGAGGATAACCAAATTTTCATAATTTATGAGATCTTTGATAGCCTGGGTTTTTGGGGTGCTGCCTAATCCCCTACAGTTCTAGGAGACCACTATCATTACTCAGGACGGTTGGATTGGGAACCCCCTTTTTTCCATGTTTCTCCACCGAGAGCCTTATTATTTTACAAACCTCCTCCTATCATGTTTATTAAAATTTTCTAGGAGCCCAACAATATCTCTTTCTGAGCCTATTCTTCCTTCTCATGTTTGGTAGGTTTTCGTCCTGATTTCCTTGGTAGAATTTCTTCTGAGGCTTTGCCATCTTGTCCTTATCCAATATTTTTTGTTTCTAAGTTATATTTGGCATCTGAGAAGACTATTTCAACATCTTCAAATGTGTCCAATTTATACAATCAAAGTTCAAGAGGTTTTGGAAGTTGGGTCATAATTGAACCCTCTCTTGGCTTCATTGTCGCTACACCCAAACTAGACAGAGGAGGAGGAATTATTTGGATTGAAGGTTTCTCTTGAATTGCTATTCCAAAAATGAAAGTGGCTTGATATTCCTCCTCTGCGGATTCTTCCAGTTGAGACAGTGAAACAAACTTGTTTGATGTGGCAGAGCCCTTTTTCGGGGGTCTGTCAACAAGTTTGATAAGTGATTTTGGTCTAGTATTGGAAGGGCCTACTACTGAGAGCCTGATTGGATGACCTTTGTTTCCTCCAAATCCCATATTTTTGGATACTTCTTATCATTGTTCCTCTTTTACTATGTTGGTTGGTACCTATTTTACCTTCTTGTAGTTCCTTGCAAAGCGTCCATACTTGTGGCATAATTTACATTTGAAGGGTAGTTGTTCATAGTCTGGTTGTTGCACATGCTCCCAATTGTCTAGGTTGACAACAATTGCTTCAAGAATTCCTTTATTTAAGTCTACTTCTACACAAATTTTTGCATCGGAGAATAAACATTCCTTTGGTTCTTCCTTATCTATGCATTTTTCAATAGAATTACCAATACTTGCATCGTCACTCCAACAATGCAGAGGAAGATACGACAACCTTACCTAGACTGGAACAATAGAAGGGACATTTTTTTCATAACTGAAGACTGGRGTCCATTTGTTCATATACATTCCTCTTGCTCCTAAAAAATACAACCCACTTCGAAAGATTAAGTCTCGATCTTCCTTGAAATCGAAGAGGAAGGCGAAAAATCCCCTTCCATAGAAGAAATAGTCCAAAGAACCTTTGATCAGGGGTTTCCAATTKTTTTCCATCCAGAAGGTAGTCATTTTGGGAGAAGGATAGATTCCAGTAAATTGACGTATCAAGCCTTGGTAGGTAAGGGCTAGACCTTTCTTTCTCACCACGGAGGGAGGAAGGGCCACCTTGGGCATTTCCTTGAGCCTTTTCACAATTTCGGAGGGTTATTCTTTTGAATTTTTGACAGATGCAACAACCATTTCTTGAAAGGAAAGAGATTCATCATCAGGAGGGGGTAGAAGCCTCCTCCCCTTGGTGCCCGACATCACAACTACAGCTAGGGCTTTTGAACACCAGCGCACACTCTAGATCTTCTCATACGACTTCAGACATGCACCATCATATGGTCCATTGATAACAAGATTGTTGTCATCTAATGAATATTTTTCTATGAGACATATTATCATTATGTAAATCTTTAGAAAAACCCACATAGAAACCCCTAAAAAATATGCATAGAAACCACTAAAATTGATAGCAACAACTACCCCAAATGTTCACTACCAAAACTTCTTTAGAAATACTTGAAACAATCACAACCTCCTTAGGAACCTTTGTTACATTGGTAATTAAACTTTTGGAATAGTTGTATGGTTTGAACCTCGTGTCAGATACTAGATATCTGTGACTACTATTTTATTGGTGCGAAGAAATGATGTTAGAGATCAATGACTACTATTTTATTGGTGATGAAGAAATGATGTTGGATCGACTCAGTAGGGGTATTGGTACTCCTAGAGAAGTGTTTTTATTTTTTATTCTTTTTTGCATAGAGTGATGTTAGTATGAGGCACCACTCCCTTGTGGCTACCTCCATTTGCATAAGGATCACGATATATTGGAGCTTATAGGTTGTGGGTCAAATCTCTCAACTAATGTGGGATTGATTTTTTGTATATAGATGTAGTTATGCTGTGAAAATAATTCTAAGAGCCACATATGTTAGGCAAATCCAACTTAGTTATGGACATTTTTTTAGGAAGGCGTGTGAAAGGAAGGTTACTGTAAAGGAATTTTTTTTAGCACAAAAAAAGAGAAGAAGACCAAGTAACAAGCATATTCACACCGTAACCAATCAACCATTATGATGATAGGAGGCACCAATCCATTATAACTACCCCACCATTAGTATAAGAATCATTTTATATTATTGTAATGGATTTCAATATTAACATCGAACTACAAAATCCTTCATGTAACATATTTCCACATTAACATATCAATGTGCACCTATGAATGATATTTTCCCTTCTTTATTATTATTATTATTTTTTTAATGTATCGTGCAATTTCTAAAATTAAAATATTCTATAAAATGTCAATTTATTCAAAGTGGGACTTTACTGCAACTATTGGATTCCCTACGGTTCCACATGAAAATCCAATGATTGAAATGACACTGTTTTTTTATTTTTTTATAGGACTCGTATTAATTTATTTAATTCTTTGTTATAGAAATGTGGAATGTCCAATGCTTATGCGGATTTATGGTGGCATTTTATAGGCGGACTGGTATTTTTCATGAACTTCATGTGTTTTTGGCCGAGTAGTTAGTTTATATGCTTCAAACATTGAAAATTTTGTTTCGACAACATAAAATACCAATTTTGGTTTGGCTTTGTAACATGTTTTCTCAAAAATAATTATAATAATAATATGAATTGGTGAATGAAAAGTTTTATTTTGTAACATTTTTTAACTAATAAGGTTAACGGCATTATAGTCAACAGGCCTCATACTCAACGAGCCAAGTGTGAGGTTTTGATTTATAATGGCTCCCATAACTCGATTGTTCTCAACATATAGATATTCAATTTGATTACAACCATATTCTTGATGATGAAAAAGTTTTGTTCCCAAATATGAAGTTCATAGGTCTTCCTAAAATATTGATTGTAGAATGCATGGTATCTACAAAACCCAATCACCACTTGGGAAGGGAGTATAGAGGTCCTTATTCCCCACCTTTTATCCTTTCAATTATAAGTAGGATATGTGAATCAAGTGGCTTTCCCTATGATAAAGATTCAATAAGCCCATGCAAGATTACATTGATTAATTTGATCGATTATGTATTCTTCTTGATATTTTGGACAAAATAGATAAACTCATTCTCAATAATTTCAACATAGGTTGCAAGAACATCTATATGATTATGAATTGAAGTACATGGAAATCATTACCATAGATTCCCTATACAATCATGCACAATTAGCCAAGGAGAAATCTTGCACAACAAAAAGCCACATTGCAATCTTCCACTATAGTTCATTCTAGGCCTATAGTTTCTAAAAATGTTCCTTCTTTAAAAGGAGGTAATTCTTATTCTTCTTCTTTTCATTCTTCTCTTTTTTCTAACATGAAGAAAAATGATAAATTTTGTCAATATTGTAAGAAACAAGGACATGAGAAGTTCATGTGTTTCAAATTTAAGAAGAAAACATTGATTATCATGTATAGTGATGAGGAAGTAAATGATGTTCCCATCGAGACTTGTATTTATGACAATACTTATGAGGAGTTGAGAGGCCAACTCACAAGGTCACTTTGATGCACCATCATACTACTCAAAGGGGTTGTGATAATTTATCTGTTGCTCGTGCTCACCTCACAAATGGTTTTTCAGTGGATTGTATCATTGACAATGGTTCACAAATTTTTTTATGAGATCCATTGTCGACAAGATACACTTACTGGTGGACCCACATGCTCATCTATATGCACTTGGAAGAAGGAAAATGTAACACACCCGACCCCCTAAAACTCATTACGCTGGTGGGGTGTACAAATTTCCCCTTTTCTATTATTTGAACACCTTTCTTAATCACTCTTCTAAATCCAATTCTGATCTCATAATCCATTTCTTCTCATTGAGAGCTTTCCAACGAATATAACCAAGCTCAAAATCGAGCTCAGGATCAAAAGTTATGGCCTCTTAAAGTTTCTAGGCCTTCTTTTGCCAAAAACCACATGTCCATGTGGACCTTTGCCACTTGTGCCATCCCATGTGGCACCACCTAACGTTGACTTATAGAGATATGTATTCCTTTGACGTGGCATGTCTCGGGCCAAACACTGACGGGTATACCTTGTACTTCAACAAGCGGAACTCGAAGGTGGATCCATGCCCAATCGGACACTAGGATCCTACGAATCCCCAACAAATAACAAAAAAAGATAACAACTTCTGGTTAGCCAATTATCTGGTCTTAGAACCTCCACCTAAATAAAAACCCTTCCCCACCAAGCAACGAGACAACCTCATCCTATCCCTTGACACAACCAATTCCCTCTCAGTTATCCAGTGGTCCGGTCCCCATAATCCATACCCCAACCAAGAGTACTCATCCATTGGGCGCCTCACCCTACTGGGTACCTCAGTCCATCGAGCATCGAGACCCTGGGCTTTGCTAAGGCCTTTTCAAGAAGGTCTCCCTTCATTAGGTTGTTCGATTCTCCGGTGCATGTGAATCCCTTCTGATCTTCACTCCATACGATTGACGACCAAGATCTCTTTGCCTCCGAGATCTGACAGTTGGGAGCCATCCCTGGGCTCAAAGGCGCGTAACAATCGATTGTCCAACTGGCACCAAGGACATGTGGCACAAAGGTAAGGCATGCCATGTGGCACAATGACAAGGCATGACACATAGCGTCTAACATCATCACCATGATGATGTGGCACTACACGTCATCACAGGGCATAT
>JASDQU010104462.1:47039-57295 GCA_032191745.1 Picea mariana | reverse complement strand
TAATATTTAGCTAGCATACAGAAAATGACTTTGGTAGGAAGATTCACTAGCAAGCATCCTTCTATGGATACTATAAAAAAATCGACCTCCACACTTTTGTCACCTGGCTAGGTTATTCTCCATTCAGCCTTGTCTTGATAGAAAGCTCACTTGAATGGACATTCAGATCAGAACATGATGCCTTGAAAATCCTCGCTGACAACTAGTCCTATGGGACATAAGCACTATTTTTGAAGAAATGGTCAGCCACCTTCAATGCTAACACTGAGAGAGAAGAAATCACTCCTATTTGGGTATGTCTACCAGGACTTCGTCTAATCTTTTGGACTAAAGATGTATTCAAAAGTATTGGCAACTCACTGGGCATTTATCTGGAAGCATATTTTTCTTTTGTTGAAACTGGCTACATGGAAATTACGCACATCTTGGTCAACATTAATCTCTTTGAAGGGTTATTCGATTCCATGATCATTCATAACCAAGGCAAGTAATACTCCTAGAACCTAGATTATGAAGGTATTACCTTTATATGTGGGATATACCATACTTATGGCCACTTGGATGCAGATTGTGCCAAACAGGACTCCATGCAAAAGTGGGTTAAAAATCCCACCTCAAGAAATCCTTCCTTGACATATCCACTCAAGCAGTGAGAAGTAGCGCAACCATCTCCCATTGATTCCTCCCATCCAAGGATTTATTCTCCAAATACTGAATCTCATGAGACACTACCACTAGTTTCAATGGTTCCATTCATCCCCCAACCAACACTTTCAACGGAGGACACAAGTATACACTTATCTCCTTCTACTATTTATTTTTCTCAGAATTTGTGGGCCTCTACTTCTCCTTCGTCCCCTTCCCTTCCCCCTGCCAACATCTCCTTCCTCATCGAACTTTCAACTATTTCCCACCTTTCACTGGACCCCTTAATCCTACTCACCCCCCCACTCATCCATGATCCCTTTCATTCCCCCCTCCTCCTCATCCCTTCCCTCCCCCCTCCCTTGACTGAGGATCTTTCCTCTAAATATTTCTTTCTATCCTCAGTTCTTTCCCCCACCCATTTTCTAAAGGAATTCAAGGAGGTTTGGGACCCATAGAAGACCGGGATAAAAAAAAACTACACATGGGAAGGAAATCCTTTAGCTCTTAGTCACAGAAGCAAGCACATACCAAATTCATATCAGGAAAACAAAAATCAATTCTTGGGGCCGTTAGAGCAATATCCATTTGTTGGTTGTGGAGCCTGATTATCTTCTTGATTCATAGGTATTTGTTTATACCCCATGAATATTGTACACCTCTCCACGTGGGGGAAGGGGGGAGGGGGTTGCAGGGGGGGCTTTCCCCCCCTGCGGGGTCTGGGGGGCTCACCCCCCCAACTAGGGGGTCCGGGGGCCTGCGGGGGTTCGGAGGTGAAGCCCCCAAAGGAAAAATTTCCTTGGAAATGTATATTGTAATTTCATAGTAATTATGGACCGTTCATTATAAGGTCACATATATGACGGTGGAAATTATGTTAGGGTTTTTTCCTTTAGAAGGCAACACTCTTTTATGAGGGGATTGCATAGCAGTTGTGTAGGTGTGTGATTATTGAATTATGAGAGAGGAGACTGTGAAAGAAATAAGAGGAAGTTACAAGGAGAACGTTGTAGGTTGTATCCCTTCGTTTTTCTATATAATAAAAAGGAAGGACCTGGCAATTTCTCTGGTGGACGTAGCCCACACTAGGTGAAACACGTATATCTGTGTCTCTATTGTATTGTGCATCTTCTGTGTTTTATTTCTGCATTTTATTTTATTTTATTGCTCCATGATCCCGTTTTTCTAACAACTGGTATCAGAGCAAAATGTAACTCGTAGGAAAAGAGGGTTCCTGTTTTGAGTGGGAGCAATGGCGAAAGATGGAAAGTTTAGGGTCGAGAAATTTAACGACCAAAACTACTAGTTATGGTCCGGATTTTATTATCAGAATAAAATGAATACAAATTATTATCAAAATATGATTAACAAAGAATAACAAATATACAGTAAAATTGGTTTCTATTGAATAAGGAAATAAGCTAAAACTGTAAAGTGCAGCGGAAAACAAGCTTGCTAGAATAGTGGTAGCTTATCTCTGAGAAGAGATGTGATGACTACGCTGATTCGCCAGAAGATGATTACAATGAGGCTCTCAAGGCATTTTTTTACAATAAACATGAATGTCAAAAACCTTAGACATCCAGAAACCTAACCGTAGGAGATGAAGCGCCAAAAGTTATGTGGGCCTCGTTTGGGTAAGTTAGTACCTCAACTTCCCTGGGTCGTAACTTTTGCATACGATCTCCGTTTTAGGCGCACGATAGCCCGTTGGAAAGGTATATCCGAGGAATACACATATTTCTTGTGGAGATCCATTAACATTATAAATGTGGCGAGCCCTAAAAATGTTGTTTAGGGCTTCAAAATGGCCCCAGAAGTCAGGGACCCGAAAAATAGGAAAAAAACAACGAAATTGGAAAACTGCCAAAATGAGCTAGTTGGAATAGGTGGGAGGCCACCGAAATCCATATGGATAAATCAAACCTACTTAGGAAGCAATGGTCTCCATTGAATTGAGTTCTGCCATTAGATGAGGAAAATTCTGCTAAATTTGGCCCCAAGTGAGCGACTTGCCTTGGTGCAAAAGCTACTCTGATTTGACAACTCGATAAAGCTGGATCCTTTGCTGGCAAGTGCCCTTGAACTATTTTTCCACAATATTATCACTGGATTCCTATTGTATGCAGTTGGGGTCGAGCTCTATTGGTGTCAATTGTTCTATTATCCCCGAGGTGTCCAATAATGGTGGGAAATAAGGTCGAAGGAGATCCAAGTTGAACACAAGGTGCAGGCCAAAGAAAGGAGGAGTGTTGAGCTCAAAAGCATTAATACCCACAACCTTGGTGATGGTGTACAACCGATAACAGAGTGGTTGAAGCTTCCGATGAGGTCCGGTAAGGTGTTCTTTCTCCAAATGCAACCAAACTTTGTCGCCCACCTGAAACGTATGTGGCACCCGATGTTGATCATGGCACTACTTGTACTTGTCATTGGACTTCTGTAGGATATCCTGAACTTGTTGATGGATGTGATGGATCTTCTCAATGAACCGGGTGGATTTGTCAACTTCAGTTGGAGCAGGAGATGAGTCGATCGAGGTGACCGCAAGGGGTAGTGCAACATCTATGGGACCCAATGGTTGGAATCCTAACTCCACCTGGAAGGGGATGTGGCTAGTTGAGATATGAAAGGCTGGGTTGTAGCTATGCTTGACATAGGGAAGACTCTCATCCCATGTGTGAGGGTGCTTGGAATTATACATGCGCAACATATGCATGATCATTCGATTTATGACCTGGGTTTGGCCATCTGTTTGGGGGTGGAAGGCCGTGGATTTGTTGACCTTGTTGTCTAGCAGTGACCAGAGGCTCGACCATAATGTGTTGAGAAATCGACTATCTTGATTTGATACAATGGTTTTTGGGATTCAAAAATGTACCCAGACTCATTCAAAGAAGAGCTTGGTAGTGGCCTCTGCTGTGATGCTCTTCTTGCAGGTGGCCATAATTGCCATCTTATAAAAGCGATCAACAACCACAAAAACACAGTCATTTCCACACTTGGTGGATGGGAGGCTCGACATGTAGTCCATGGAGATGGATTCCCATGGCCTATTGGGAGTAGGCAGAGGGGTGTACAGGCCCTATTTCTTAGTGGTTAGTTTGGCAATAACAGAGGCCGTGCAAGACTTGATATACTTGTTGACCTCCTATCGAAGTTTTGACCAGTAGAAATATTTCTGCATCATTGCCACGGTCTTTTCGAAGTGGGCTTCCCAGATCAACTTTGTTCGCTCGGTTGATGGAACACATATATGGCCCAAATGACACAGTATCCCATCCTGAAGATGGAAATTAGTGACAACTGCATTTGCGCCCAACATTTGGTAGGTGGTGGCGAAGTCTGGGTCTGTCTCATAGAGTTGGGGCCATCCAAAGGTCTTTTGGCCACAAGATTCTAGCACTATGGTGAGTGTCGCGACTGACAGTCTGCTGAGCCAATCAATGATGCGG
Source organism: Picea mariana (assembly GCA_032191745.1). NCBI lineage: Eukaryota > Viridiplantae > Streptophyta > Pinopsida > Pinales > Pinaceae > Picea > Picea mariana. The sequence goes on along the minus strand of JASDQU010104462.1, from coordinate 53,195 downwards.
TTGGTGCTTCTTGTTTTATACTTAATGTAGAGGTGGAATTGTTGCAAGTATGTGGACCACTTCTAATGGTGGTCATTCTACAATTTTCCTTGTGTCTGTATGAACTACAGTGGCTTATGATCAGTGTGGATGACTATCTCCTTCCCAAGAATGTAATGTCTCCATTGGTGACATAATTTCACAATGGAGTGCATTTCTTTGTTGTAATTAGGGTAATTATGGACAACATCTGATAGTGTCTCACTATGATAGACAACAGGGTGGCTGTGTTGAGTGAGAATGATGCCCAAAACATAGTTTGAAGCCTCTGTCTTGATCTCAAAGGGTTGTTGCAGATCCAATAGTGAAACTACTAGGGTTGAGCATAAGCGCTGCTTCAAATCATCAAATGCTTGTTGTTGGGACCGAACCCACACAAATTTCACATTACCACCACCCTTGGTTACTTGGTTGAGGCCCATGCAATATGGGATAATCCCAACATGAACCTGCGATAGAAATTGGCAAGACCCAAGAATCTCTGAAGCTTAGTGAGTGTGGTTGGGCCTAGCCAGTCACATATGACTTGGATATTGGCTGGATCCACATGTACACCATGTTGATCAATGATGTATCATTTTTCCAAGTTGGCGTATAGCTTGCGCTGCTGTAGGGTGTGCAGAACCTGTTGAATATGCTGCAAGTTTTCTGTCCAAGTCTTGCTGTAAATGAGAATGTCATCCAGATACACCACTACAAAAGTATTGGTGAATGGTCACAGGATATCGTCCATCATAGTCATGAAAGTGGTTGGAGCATTTGTCAAGCCAAAGGGCATGACCAACCATTCGAAAAGACCTTCCTTTGAATTGAAGGTGGTCTTCCATACATCTGTCTGTTCTATCGGGACCTGGTGGTAGCCAGACTTCAGATCAATCTTATCGAAGTATTTGGACCCCGTGAGATGATCAAGGAGGTCATCGATTCGGGGAATTAGGTATCGGTTTCTGACTGTGATTTTATTCAGGGCATGGTAATCAATGCAGAGTCACCAGGTTCCATCTTTCTTCTGTACAAGCACGATTGGGATCCCACAAGGTGATGAGCTGGGATGGATGTGCCCTCTGTGGAGAAGTTCTTGGATCTGTTACTTGATCTCCTTATTCTCTAACAGAGAGGGACGATAGATTGGCCCATTGGGCATCGATGCATCAGGGGTCAGATCAATGGGGTTCTTGACCTGACAGTGCAGAGGTACCCCGGTAGGTGAGGAGACGATATCCAAGTATGCTTCCACGACCTTATCCACTTGCTTCTGCCATTTGGAGAGGTCGGCTGCAAATAACCTGGATGTGGCTGCGATATTTCGCTCATTCTGAGAACGAATCACAAAGAAGACAAACTTCCCCATCTGAGAGATGACCTTCCTACATTGCTTGGCAGAGATCAAGGAAATAACACTAGGTGGGACTGCCTTCGGTATCCTATACAATTTCTTGTTCAAAGTAATAATAACATTGCGAGGCCTAGAGTCATATATATCATGGCATTTCCATAAATATGGTTGGCCCAAAAGAACATTATAAACTTTGAGAGGGGCAACATCACACAATACCTGGTCTTTGAAGGGATTGATGTTGTATGATAGACGACATTTTTGGATGACGCGGATGTCGCTTCCTTGGCAAATCCATCCGATGGTGTAAGGCTGCAGGTGTGGCATTGTCGACAGGGTGAGTCGCTTGATAACCTCTGCTAAGATGAGGTTCTTCTAGATACCGCTATCAACGATTAAGTGTAATGGGGTACCCTTCACCCACATCCATGAATGGAAAAGGCGCTCACCTTCCTCTGGCTTTTCTGGTTCACTAGGTTGGAGCTTGGTGGTAGCAACGGTAGCACTGGGTTCTGCATTAATGATCTGTCTCCCACTTTCTGGTTCTGAATCAGATTCAGAACCCACATATGATTCATAGGATTTCACCTCAGCCACCAGTGACTGATTTGAGTGGCAATCAACAGTGTTATGCCAGGGTCTCTTATGGAAGTCGCACCACTTCTCGGTATCTTTCTTTGTCTTTTTGGTCTCCTTATTTTCTTGTAGCCTGGATTGGTTGTTCTGAGGTGGTCCATCTTTGCTCTGTCCTTTGTTTTGTGGGTTGGGGCCGCCCTTTCCTGGCTTTTTCTGTGAGGGGTTCCTAGGCCCAAATTGCCACATTTTTTGTTTGAGTTTCTGCTCAATTTTGATGGCATATCGGTAGGCTGTACCCAAGGATGAGACATCCATAAACTCCATTTCAGCCTGGATGTATCTATGTAGATCGCCGCAATACCTCAACACCATATGTCACTCAGAATCTTTGATACCGAGCTTGGTGCGTAAGGTATGAAAGATATTTGTGAACTCAGGCACTACTTAGTCTTTTTCCTGCAGCAGTGTGGTCAATTTTGTATACATGTCATCATAACTTACAATAGGGTAGTATTGTTCCTTAATAGCATCCCTGAAGGACTCCCAGGTGATCATGACTGTAAATAATGAGGGTTCCTATGTTTCTTTCTGCTCACAGAAAATTTCCCACCAATATTTGACACGAGGAACGACTTTGAGGAGCGCAAAAGTAATCTTTTCTCTATTCGAGAAGTTATGGATAGAGAAATACCCTTCTAGTAGATTCAACCATTTGTCTACAACATCTACGTCTATCTGGCCTTCAAATATAGGAATATCGAAGTTGATTTGTACCTTGAAGGGGGTGACACCACGGTTTGAGGAAGATGCATCACATGTTGGTAGTCGCCGAAGGATTTGCACAAAACTATCCATCATCTTGTTCTTATGTTGCATGAAGGATTCCTATCCCATCGTATTTCTTTTCTCCCATCATGAGAGGTCTCTTGGGCGTGTGATAGATTTTTTCCTCAAGAGAAACAAGCTTGAGACCCAATTCTTTGTACCCTGACCTCGTTGGGGAGATGCATTAAGAATGACAAGAAGAAAACTGATCTGATACCACTAATCTGGATTTTATGATTAGAATGAAATGAATAAAGATTGTTATGAAAAGATTCTTAACACAAAATAACAAATATACAGTAAAATTGTTTTCTATTCAATAAGGAAATAAGTTGAAATTGTAAAATGCAGCGGAAAACAAGCTTGCTATAATGGTGACAACTTATCTATGAGAAGAGATGTGATGATTGCGCTCATTCGCCAGAAGATGATTACAATGAGGCTCTCAAGGCCTTTTTTATTATAAACAACAATGTCAAAAACCGTAGACATCCAAAAACCTAACCCTAGGAGATGAAGCGCCAAAAGTCATGTGGGCCCCGTTTGGGTAAGTTAGTAGATCAACTTCCCGGGGTCATAAATTTTGCATACGATGTCTGTTTTAGGCACACGATAGCCCGTTTGAAAGGTATATATGAGAACTATGGCGATCCCTAAAAACTTTGTTTAGGGCCTCAAAACAACCCCAAAAGTTTTGGACCCGAAAACTAGGAAAAAAACTGCCAAACTGAAAACTCCCAAAATGAGCCAGTTGGAATAGGTGGGAGGCCACCGACATCCATATGGATCAATGCGGATGGAAGATTAATTATATCAAAATGATATATTACTACCATTGGGTGGAATAAAAAATAATCCGCCCACCATGAAGGACGAAGAATGGGAGGTTCTTGACAGAAATGCACTAGGAACGATACGACTGAGCGTGGCAACGTCGATGGATTTCAATATTTCGAAAGAAAAGAAAACAAAAGCGCTGATGGACGCATTGGATGAAATGTATGAAAACCCTCAATGTCCAATAAGTTAATTCTAATGAAGCAATTATTTGATATGAATATGTCAGAAGGTGGGTCTGTTGTAGATCATTTAAATGAATTTAATACGGTAACTAATCAACTAATTTATGTAAAAGTGGACTTTGACGATGAGGTCAGGGTTCTTCTAATTATGTGCTCATTACCAGAAAGACAAAATGGCTTGGTCATGGATGTGATTAACTCTATCTCTGGTTAAAACACACAAAAATTGATGATGTTGTTGGTGTTATCCTTAGCGAGGAAATGCGACAGAAAAACATAGGTGAGACATCAGGTAATGCGTTAAACATGGAGAACATGGAAAGACAAAAGGATAGAGGAAAGGGCTCATGGAACCACGAGAATTATAGGAAGGGAAGATCCAAATATAGACTGGGAAAGATAGAGTGATGGAATTGCGGGAAGAAATGACATCTGAAGAAAGACTACAGAGCTCCAAAGAAACAAAGAGATGGACAACATGAGAAAAATCATGAAGCAAATGTAATAGGTGATGTGTTAGAAGATGCTTTGATTCTTTCTGTAGATAATATTTTTGAGTCTTGGGTAGTAGATTCAGTGGCTTCATTTCATGCCACATCCCATAGGAAACCTTTTTTAGATTATGCTCAAGGTGGTTTTTGACAGGTTCATCTGGGTGATGATGCACCATGAAAAATTGTTGGAATAGGTAAGTTAGACATAAAGAAAAAGAATGGAAACCAATGGTTGTTGAAAGAGGTAAGACATGTTCCAGATCTAAGGAAAAATCTAATTTCAACAAGATAGTTGGAAAGTGAAGGATGTATATCCATATTTATAGATAAGGGGTGGAAGGTCACCAAAGGATCACTGGTGATAACAAAAGGAGAGAAGGTAGGTACATTGCATTTATGTACTAGTAATACTGACTCTTCTATCTCTTTAGCTTCTACATGAGTGGATGCAACACTGTGGAATCATAGGCCTGGATACATGAGTGAGACGGGGATGCAAATACTTCACAAAATAAATTTGTTTCTAGATCTTAAGCAAATTGATTTGGATTTCTGTGAGCGTTGTGTTTATGGAAAACACAAGAGAGTCATATTTCTCAGAGTTGGATAAGAAAAGAAGAGTGAAAGGTTATATCTCATGCATACAGATCTATGGGGACAAACTTAGGTACATCTCTTGGTTGATCTTTTTATAATGTTACTTTTATTGATGATGCAACTAGAAAAACTTGGGTTTATTGCATTCGAAAAAAATCTGACGTTTTTGATACTTTTAAGAAATGGAAAGCTTTGGTTGAGAATGAGACATGAAAAAGGTTTAAGTGTCTCAGATCAGACAATGGAGATGAATATTACAACAAGAAGTTTGATGATTACTATTCATACCATGGGATTCGTGGAGAGAAAATAGTTCCAGGAACACCACAAGATTATGGTGTGTCAGAAAGGATGAGCTTGACAATCATGGAGTGTGCAAGGAGTATGAGATTGCATTCTGGGTTGCCCTTATAGTTTTCGATAGATGCTGTAAATACTGTTGTTTACTTAATAAACAAAGGAACTTCAAGCTCTTTGGATGGTGGAATTCTAGAGGAGGCATGGAGAGGTAAAAAGGTAAACTATTCTTTTTTGAATACTTTCGGTTATGAAACATTTGTCCATATTGATAAAGAAAATAGAACAAAGCTTGAGGAAAAATACAAGAAGTGTACCTTTATTGGATACGGTGTTAATGATTTTGGTTATCGCTTATGGGATTGTGAGAATCACAAAATCATTAGAAGTAGAAATGTCATATTCAATGAGAAGGTCATGTACAAAGATCAATTGCATGGAAAGAATCATTAAAAAGAAAAACCAGAATACATAGTGCTTGATGAGATCAATGAATTTTTTTTTTCCAAAGGTACTAGAAAATCAAAATGTACAACAACATGAGAAATGGGTACCTCAAACTCCTTCAAGTGTTGTTAGAATATCTACCAGGTTAATTAGACCCCATGAACGATACTCTCCTTCATTGTATTATTTGTTGTTTGATTGATTCTGGTGAACTAGAAAGTTATGAAGAGGCAATGCAGGTAGAAACTAAAAAGAAGTGGGAGCAAGGCATGAAAGAGGAAATTGACTCCTTGGTAAAGAACCAGAATTGGGACTTGGTTCAATTGCTTATAGGAAAAAGAGCATTCCAGAATAAATGGGTTTACAAGTTGAATAAAGAAGATGGACGAAAAAAGAGGTACACGACTAGACTTGTTGTAAAAGGGTTTGCACAAAAGAAAGGTATAGATTTAGATGAAATATTTTCTCCTGTTGTTAAGATGACTTCAATTAGGACTATTTTAAGTCTTTTGTTTGTAGAAGA
>JASDQU010104462.1:29603-47019 GCA_032191745.1 Picea mariana | reverse complement strand
AGTCATATATATCATGGCGTTTCCATAAATATGGTTGGCCCAAAAGAACATTATAAACTTTGAGAGGGGCAACATCACACAATACCTGGTCTTTGAAGGGATTGATGTTGTATGACAGACGACATTTTTGCTTGACAACCTCTGCTAAGATAAGGTTCTTCTGGATACCGCTATCAACGATTAAGTGTAGTGGGGTACCCTTCACCCACATCCGTGAATGGAAAATGCGCTCACCTTCCTCTGGCTTTTCTGGTTCACCAGGTTGGAGCTTGGTGGTAGCAACGGTAGCACTGGGTTTTGCATTAATGATCTGTCTCCCACTTTCTAGTTCTGAATCAGAGTCAGAACCCACATATGATTAAGAGGCTTTCACCTCAGCCACTAGTGACTGATTTGAGTGGCAATCAACAGTGTTATGCCAAGGGCTCTTATGGAAGTCGCACCACTTCTCGGTATCTTTCTTTGTCTTTTTGGTCTCCTTCTTTTCTTGTAGCCTGGATTGGTTGTCCTGAGGTGGTCCATATTTGCTCTGTCCTTTGTTTTGTGGGTTGGGGCCACCCTTTCCTGGCTTTTGCTGTGAGGGGTTCCTAGGCCCAAATTGCCACATTTTTTGTTTGAGTTTCTGCTCAATTTTGATGGCATATCGATAGGCTGCACCCAAGGATGAGACATCCATAAACTCCATTTCAGCCTGGATGTATCTATGTAGACCACCGCAATACCTCAACACCAGATATCGCTCAAAATCTTTGATACCGAGCTTGGTGCGTAAGGTATGAAAGATATTTGTGAACTCAGGCATTGCTTAGTCTCTTTCCTGCCGCAGTGTGGTCGATTTTGTATACATGTCGTCATAAATTACAATAGGGTAGTATTGTTCCTTAATAGCATCCCTGAAGGAATCCTAGGTGACCATGACTGTAAATAATGAGGGTTCCTATGTTTCTTTCTGCTCACAGAAATTTTCCCACCAATATTTGACACGAGGAATGACTTTGAGGAGCACAAAATTAATCTTTTCTCTATTCGAGAAGTTATGGACAGAGAAATACCCTTCTAGTAGATTCAACCATTTGTATACAACATCTACGTCTATCTGACCTTCAAATATAGGAATATCGAAGTTGATTTGTACCTTGAAGTGGGTGACGCCACGGTTTCAGGAAGGTGACGCCACGGTTTCAGGAAGATGCATCACATGTTGGTAGTCGCCGAAGGATTTGCACAAAACTATCCATCAACTCATTCTTATGTTTCATGATGGATTCTTATCCCGTCGTATTTCTTTTCTCCCATCATGAGAGGTGTCTTGGGCGTGCGAGAGATTTTTTCCTCAAGAGAAACAAGCTTGAGACCCAATTCTTTGTACCCTGACCTCGTTGGGGAGATGCATTAAGAACGACAAGAAGAAAACTGATCTGATACCACTAATCCGGATTTTATGATTAGACTGAAATGAATAAAGATTGTTATGAAAATATGCTTAACACAAATTAACAGATATACAGTAAAACTAGTTTCTATTCAATAAGGAAATAAGTTGAAATTGTAAAATGCAGCGGAAAACAAGCTTGCTAGAATGGTGACAACTTATCTATGAGAAGAGATGTGATGACTACGCTCATTCACCAGAAGATGATTACAATGAGGCTCTCAAGGCCTTTTTTATTATAAACAACAATGTCAAAAACCCTAGACATCCAAAAACTTAACCCTAAGAGATGAAGCGCCAAAAGTCATGTGGGCCCCGTTTGGGTAAGTTAGTAGATCAACTTCCCGGGGTCATAAATTTTGCATACGATCTATGTTTTAGGCGCATGATAGCCCATTTGAAAGGTATATATGAGAACTATGGTGATCCCTAAAAACTTTGTTTAGGGCCTCAAAACAACCCCGAAAGTTTGGGACCCAAAAACTAGGAAAAAAACTATCAAACTGGAAAACTCCCAAAATGAGCCAGTTGGAATAGGTGGGAGGCCACCGACATCCATATGGATCTATGCAGATGGAAGATTATTTATATCAAAATGATCTATTACTACCATTGGGTGGAATAACAAAGAAGCTGACGAACATGAAGGACGAAGAATGAGAGGTTCTTGACAGAAAGGCACTAGGAACGATACGACTGAGCGTGGCAATGTCGATGGCTTTCAATATTTCAAAAGAAAAGAAAAGAAAAGTGCCAATGGACACATTAGATGAACTGTATGAAAACCCTCAGTGTCCAATAAGTTAATTCTAATGAAGCAATTATTTGATATGAATATGTCAGAAGGTGGGTCTGTTGCAGATCATTTAAATGAATTTAATATGGTAACTAATCAACTAATTTATGTAAAAGTGGACTTTGACAATGAGGTCAGGGCTCTTCTAATTCTGTGCTCATTACCAGAAATATGAAATGGCTTGGTCATGGATGTAAGTAACTCTGTCTCTGGTTAAAACACACAAAAATTGATGATGTTGTTGGTGTTATCCTTAGCGAGGAAATGCGACAGAAAAACATAGGTGAGACATCAGGTAATGCGTTAAACATGGAGAACATGGAAAGACAAAAGGATAGAGGAAAGGGATCATGGAACCACGAGAATTATAGGAAGGGAAGATCCAAATCTAGACTGGGAAAGATAGAGTGCTGGAATTGTGGGAAGAAATGACATCTGAAGAAAGACTACAGAGCTCCAAAGAAACAAAGAGATGGACAACATGAGAAAAATCATGAAGCAAATGTAATAGGTGATGCGTTACAAGATGCTTTGATTCTTTTTGTAGATAATATTTCCGAGTCTTGGGTAGTAGATTCAGTGGCTTCATTTCATGCCACACCCCATAGGAAACCTTTTTTAGATTATGCTCAAGGTGGTTTTTGACAGGTTCATCTGGGTGATGATGCACCATGAAAAATTGTTGGAATAGGTAAGGTACACATAAAGCAAAAGAATGGAAACCAATGGTTGTTGAAAGAGGTAAGACATGTTCCAAATCTAAGGAAAAATCTAATTTCAACAGGATAGTTGGAAAGTGAAGGATGTATATCCATATTTATAGATAAGGGGTGGAAGGTCACCAAAGGATCACTGGTGATAACAAAAGGAGAGAAGGTAGGTACATTGTATTTATGTACTAGTAATACTGACTCTTCTATCTCTTTAGCTTCTACATGAGTGGATGCAACATTGTGGAATCATAGGCCTGGACACATGAGTGAGAAGTGGATGCAAATACTTCACAAAATAAATTTGTTTCTAGATCTTAAGCAAATTGATTTGGATTTCTGTGAGCGTTGTGTTTATGGAAAACATAAGAGAGTCATATTTCTCAGAGTTGGAAAAGAAAAGAAGAGTGAAAGGTTAGATCTCATGCATACAGATCTATGGGGACAAACTTAGGTAACATCTCTTGGTGGATCTTGATATAATGTTACTTTTATTGATGATGCAACTAGAAAAACTTGGGTTTATTGCATTTGAAAAAAATCTGATGTTTTTGATACTTTTAAGAAATGGAAAGCTTTGGTTGAGAATGAGACATGAAAAAGGTTTAAGTGTCTCAGATCAGACAATGGAGATGAATATTGCAGCAAGAAGTTTGATGATTACTATTCATACCATGGGATTCGTAGAGAGAAAATAGTTCCAGGAACACCACAAGAAAATGGTGTGTCAGAAAGGATGAGCTTGACAATCATGGAGCGTGCAAGGAGTATGAGATTGCATTCTGGGTTGCCCTTATAGTTTTTGGTAGATGCTGTAAATACTGTTGTTTACTTAATAAACAAAGGAACTTCAAGCTATTTGGATGGTGGAATTCTAGAGGAGGCATGGAGAGGTAAAAAGGTAAATTATTCTTTTTTGAAGACTTTCGGTTATGAAACATTTGTCCATATTGATAAAGAAAATAGAACAAAGCTTGAGGAAAAATACAAGAAGTGTACCTTTATTGGATATGGTGTTAATAATTTTGTTTATCGCTTATGGGATTGCGAAAATCACAAAATCATTAGAAGTAGAGATGTCATATTCAATGAGAAGGTCATGTACAAAGATCAATTGCATGGAAAGAATCAGGAAAAAGAAAAACCAGAATACATAGTGCTTGATGAGATCAATGATTTTTTTTTTTTCCAAAGGTACTAGAAAATCAAAATGTACAACAACATGAGAAATGGGTACCTCAAACTCCTTCAAGTGTTATTAGAATATCTACCAGGTTAATTAGACCCCATGAACGATACTCTCCTTCATTGTATTATTTGTTGTTTGATTGATTCTGGTGAACCAGAAAGTTATGAAGAGGCAATGCAGGTAGAAACTAAAAAGAAGTGGGAGCAAGGCATGAAAGAGGAAATTGCCTCGGTAAAGAACCAGAATTGGGACTTGTTTCAGTTTCCTATAGGAAAAAGAGCATTCTAGAATAAATGGGTTTACAAGTTGAATAAAGAAGATGGACGAAAAAAGAGGTACACGACTAGACTTGTTGTAAAAGGGTTTGCACAAAAGAAAGGTATAGATTTAGATGAAATATTTTCTCCTGTTGTTAAGATGACTTCAATTAGGACTATTTTAAGTCTTTTGTTTGTAGAAGACTTTCATCTTGAACAATTAGATGTAAAAAAAAAATTTCTCCATGGGGATTTGGAGGAAGATATTTATATGCAGCAACCACATGAGTATGAGGTCAAAGGGAAGGAAAAATTGGTATGCAGGTTGAATAAGAGCTTGTATGGTCTAAAGGAAGCTCCAAGGTAGTGGTATTTGAAGTTTGACAGGTTTATGACAGAACAAGGTTATAGTAGATGCCATTTTGATCACTGTGCTTATTTTGAAAGGATAGAAAATGGAAGCTATATTATATTGTTATTGTATGTAGATGACATGCTTGTTGTTGGGTCTAATATGCAGGATACAAATGTGCTCAAGAAGAAATTAGATAATTCATTTGTGATGAAGGATTTGGGTGCTCCAAAGAAAATCCTTGGTCTGAGAATAACAAGAGACAAGAAAAATCACAAATTGACATTTTCTCAGGGTGAGTACATAAAGAAGGTGTTGGAGAGGTTTAGAATGCAAAATGAAAAACCAGTTAGTACCCCTTTGGCCATCCATTTAAAATTAACAAAAGAAATGTGTCCCAAGACACAAGAGGAGATAAAATATATGTCCAAGGTCCCTTATTCATCAACAATTGGCACCTTGATGTATGCGATGGTTTGAACAAGACCAGATATTGCACATGCAGTGGTAGTTGTGAGTAGGTATATGAACTATCCAGGTAAAGAACATTGGGAGGAAGTAAGGTGGATTCTTAAGTATTTGATAGGTACTGCTACTCATGCATTATGTTTTGGAGGTTCAAACACTATTCTATAAAGATATGTTGATTCAGATGTGGCAGGTGATAAAGATAGCAAGAGAAGCACCATAGGGTATGTTTTTACTGTAGATGGAACAACAATAAGTTGGATTTCAAAAGTGCAACAGGTTGTTGAACTTTCAACAACAAAGGTAGAGTATGTTGATGCTATAGAGGCTAGTAAAGAGATGATTTGGTTACATAGGTTTATGGAGGAATTGGGAAAGAATAAGGAGAATAACAGGTTGTATTGTGACAACTAGAGTGCCATTTATCTTGTAAAGAACTCAACCTTCCATTTGAATACTGAGCATATACATCTTAGGTACCATTTGATACGATCCATCTAGGAAGATGGACATTTGAATTTGGAAAAGATACATAGTGGCCAGAATCATGCAGACATGATAACAAAGGGTGTAACCAGGGAGAAACTAAGTTCCTTCTCAGTTTCAGTTGGTCTTCAAGTGCATGAAGGTGAAGATGAGAAATTTTCTAGGTCCAAGGTGGATCATAGTTCAACAGGTACAACAACGCTGGAGTTGTTGTGATCAGTGTCCAAGTGGGATATTGTTGGTTGTGGAGCCTGATTATCTTCATGATTCATAGGTCTTTGTTTTCTAGCCGTGTTTATACCCCCATAAAGATTGTGCACCCCTCCACATGGGGGGATTTCTCGCCTACGGGGGTTTGGGGGCAAAGCCCCTGAAGGAAAAAGTTATTTGTAAATGTATATTGTAATTTCATAGTAAATACCCCTGAAGGAAAAATTTCCTTGTAAATGTATATTGTAATTTCATAGTAAATACCCATGAAGGAAAAATTTCCTTGTAAATGTATATTGTAATTTCATAGTAAATAGGGACTGTTCATTATAAGGTCGCAGATCTGACGGTAGAGATTATGTTAGGGTTTTTTTCCCTATAAGGAAACCCTCTTTTATGAGGGAATTTTATTGCGGCTGTGTAGGTGTGTGATTATTGTGTTATGAGAGAGGAGACCGTGATAGAAATAAGAGGACATTACAACGAGCATGCTGTAGGTTGTATCCCTTCATTTTGATGGATAATAAAAAGGAAGGACTTGGCAATTATTCTGGTGGATTTAGCCCACACTAGGTGAACCACGTGTATCTGTGTCTCTATGGTATTGTGTATCTTCTGTGTTTTATTTCTGCATTTTTTTTTTATTGCTCTGTGATCCTGTTTTTCTAACACCATTGACGTTGTTTCAAAATGAAAATCCTCTCCCTCAACCTCAAAGGGTTGGCCAATCCCTCAAAGAAATTGGGCATCGATAGGATAGTATCCATCCATAAGCTTGATATCATCTTCCTGCAAGAAACTATGATCCAAGGTAGAAGTGCAATCAAAATCTTGTCCTCCTTTCTTCCGAGATGGGATTTAATGGCAAATGATGCCTCTCGAAAATAAAGTGGGATCATCACTGATTAAGGGAACTCTTGATTTAAATAAAAGGATTACCAATTTAACCCACCACGATTCAATTTGGTTTAACATTAATGGATGCGATCAATTCAACTACAAGTTCCAAGCCATGCAATTCCAACAGGATGGAGATTTATGGCACCATCATTGCCTCCATATAACCTACTTGAGGATGTGGAGCCAATGATTATCAATGGTACATTGGTAGTGACTATGGGAGCACATGGGTTAATTCCTTCTGCTCTTGATAATTGGAGCAATTTTCTCACCATTATTCTCGACAAGAGACCTTATCAGCATAAGAGGAGGTGGTGTATATGGACGAGGCATAGTCTAAATGTTCTACATTTTTTACTTTCCGACAACTATCACCAAAATTTGGCAACAAAATTGTTGGAAAAATCACAACTTAACATTGCTTAAATTGGGTTTTTGAATGCATAAATCGATTTATCTCCCTCAAAAATCCCTAGAGCACGCTGAATATGTAATCTCAACCATTGAAATCTGCGATTTTCTAAATTTCTATCCAGAGTTTGGATGAAACTCATTGGAAAAAGTGCCCGAAGAAGGGTAAAAATGTAGAGTGTTTAGACTACGTCTTTGGACAATAGAAGGCTCCCAGGATAGACTCCTTGTCTTCACCTTATAGCATGGTGTCTTAGTATGCGAGAATCATGGTGTCTAGTGGGAGCACAAAATATGGAGGCACGCTGAGTTTAGTACTCAACCTTTTGGTTGTGGTTCAGTTGCGAGTTGTAAGAACTAACTGGGTTGTTGGGTGTATCTCCTTCTAGGTATTTGGCAAGTGATTAAAATCTAGTGTTACACTATCATCATAGGTGATGGTGTTGTATCCTATGTGACATAAATGAGGTCAAGTATGACCTCTAACACTGCGAGAAGGAAACAATGGAATCCCACTGTAGCGTTATGAATTAGACTACCTGTTAGCACATGATATGTACTAAAGGACACCATTGGTTTTTGCCAGTCATGTGAGTAATCCTTCTTATATGAGTCATTTGTTTAAGCTTTTAGGTTTGAGTCATAGGGTTAAGTTTTTAAAGGTTTTTGAGTTATTTTTCATGTTAATAAATCAAGGTGATTGATTTTAACCTTGGAACTAGAGATGATCAAAATACATTGTCAGGTCTTAGTGTTATAAGGGTGGTTGTCATCATTTGCACAGGAGGGAAAGTGAAGGTCACATAAAGATATCTAAAGGTCACCATCAAATGATGTCATCCAAACAAGTGTCCAAAGGGTCTTAGACATTCATCCAATCACCTAAAGTGTCTTGCCAATTCATAAATCAGATGCACTGCAGACTCTCCTGGAAGTTCACAACACTCCAAATAGGGCATGTGCCAAATATTTTATGATTATGATTTATAAATGGTATCTAATGGTGTTTTTTTAGCTTTAAGTTTCATTGTATCATGATACATCTCCGGGTTCACCATTAAGGCTTTTCATTACCATTTGTGAAAAGAGCTGCAAACTCGTGCTGCAAACTTTCTGAAGAGGTCAATGGTGGAAGTTTTAAGGTGTTGACCAGCTGGGGTTTTTGCACCAAGTAGTGGGCTTTGATTCTAGGTCTTATGATGTAAAACACTACTACAAACCCATCTGTTGCAAATCAAACTATTGCTGCAAACTCTCTATTTTGCACTGTTGCTTTGAAATATGGCTATTCAAGACTTCATTCAACCTTTTAATCATCATTTCATTCATTATTCCAGCTTCAAGGTATTTCATAACCTCTACAAATACTGTTCTAGTAGAAACCTTACTGCCAACAAAACATTAAGAAACATTTTGGTCTTATGATGCTTATAATTGTGGTTATTGCTGCTCTTGGAGGACATTCTTCTTGGCTCAAAGGTTGTAGGAGATGTTGGAAAAGGTTCAAAATTTTATTGCATGTTTTGTCATTAGTTGCAGTCATCAGAGGGAAAAAATGAGACCTACAAGAAAGTTCGTAGCGCATCCTGTTGAAGGCACTACGAACTAATTAAAACTGGAACAATTTGCAATGCACTTGTTGAGGAAAATATATGAAATGATCTTACTCAAGCATTTTCAGATCTTACTTGGCTAAATCAAGATAGACGGGAATATCACCCTATGTTTATAGCCATCAAAATTTGTTTCCTAATTCACAAGTATTGATTACAAGTGCTTAGGCTGATCTTTTTTATAAATGAGAGTTTGGTGGAGAATTCATTATTTATGTAATTTTTTGAATATAACAGATGTTGAAATAAATATAGAGACATAAGTAAAAAAACCAAGTCAATAATCAAAACAGATGAGACATAAAGCAATCGTTTGTTCCATTCCAATTAATTAAAAGAATCGTTCTCTTTACAAAATTCCCCGAGGAAGTTTGGACCAAAGTCAAACTTAGATGTCCCCGATGAAAACCATACAAAAGGACTTATGACAGAAAGTAAAAAACTAAACTTTAAAAGATGGATCAGCTTGCCACATATTGATGCCCACTCGACTCTGCACAATAGCCTTTATCAGTCATGAAATTTAATTCACAAACAGAAAAGTCTACACATACTATCAAAGATGGATCAACACCTATGAAAAATAAGTGTCTGAATGATGTAATTCAACCATGAAACTTGTTGTCTACAATATGACCCTGCTATCATAAAAGAGAATTAGGCTTTCAATGAATTAAAGAATGAATGAAAACTAAATTATCTCAATAAAACTCAAAGAGTAGACCTTAGTTTGCTTCTCCTTCTATTCTCCTCTTGTTCCTCCTTTTCCCTTTCCCTTTAAGCAATCATAATTAGTTGAAGTGGTTAAACTATCTCTTTAGTTAAGTTAACTAAAACTCAACCAACTTTTTAGTTAAGGGGGAAAAGTAATAAAATCATAATAATGGTTTTTAATAAATAATAACTAGTAGGTGGGACCCCTTGTGACTCCCTTTAGTTCTTTAAAAAACATAACACAATTAGTTAATCAATCAAACACATCCCTCCTTGTGGCTCCCATCATCACTCTCATAATTTTACAATTTATATCAATGATAATTAAAATTATTTCCAAAAATATATTCTCCATATATCCAAAAAATAGTGTGCTGTCCAAAATTTCAGAAGTCAATTGTTCTCAACAATCAATAAATAAAAACACTTAAAACCCATATTTTTCACTCTGGGAGGCAATCTTTCCCTTGTTGCTACTGTCACCCTTTGATCTCTCTGAGTTTGCCTTATGCTGCATGGAGCCTTTAGGCCTAATCTCACTGATCACATGAGAGAAATCATCTCTCAAATGCATGCGGGAGGACACAGATTTGGCAGAGTCATTTGAGGGTGAGGAGGGGGCAACGATGACTTTTCCTTTGTTAGGAACATGGTGGGACTCGGTTTTTAACCTTTTGCTTGCATGGGAAGACTATACTGGTGAGTGGATAGAGGTAGCTTGGACAATTTTATTAACATGTGGAGGAGCATGTAGAGACAAGTTAGGCAAGCCATGATGTGGGGAGACTGTCGTGTGGACAATCTCTTTCAATCCATCATTTTCAGGGACTTCAGGTTGTAGTGAGACATGAGGGGGCACTAGGATACCAGGGACATGTGGGGCTTGGAAGGGAGGCCTTTCTGGCCTAGGTTGGACCACTCCTTTCCCAATCCAGTTAAAAATTCTAGCTTGAAATAGTTGGCCCAATTCTTGCGAGTCTGCATCAAAATGTATAGAGAACCTTGGCCTTCCAAGGCCTCTGTTCCAATTTCCTCTTTCTCTGTTACCCCTACCATGGATACCTCTGCTGAAAAATATCATTCTTGTATGCATTATTGATTAGCAAATAGTTTCTTCAACAACCATACATGACATCTCTTTTAAATATGAAACAAAGTTTGGCTCAACAACACATCAAACTCATGCAATCCAATCCATACAAATCGTTTAATACTTGTCAATGAGCAGGGGGTGAATAAGGGTTCTAGGATATGTGAGGGATTGTATTGAGCGAAAAGTGTTTAAATGAGGGGGGATAGATCATGATTACTACTCAAAAAATCATCAAACAATCAACTGTATCGTAAATCAAAAGAATATATCACTGTAATTCATCCCTATGTGATCCTTTAACTGTCATAATACATAATTTATCTTAACTATAATTTAATTTTAAGAATAGGGAGTGGATAGTGAATATGGGAAGGCGAGGGGACTTGTAATGTGCGAAAAGTGAAATAATCGTAGGGAAAAGAATGAATACTGTTCGTAAAACTAATTAAGTAATCCATAAAAACAACTCTGTATTCAATACAAGGATGCCAATATCAATTAACAATTACTGTGTGTCAAAACTATTCACTGTCCCACACCCAATTTCTTTAAAATTCTCAATTAACACAGTCTATAATCATACTCATAATCACTATGCCTTTCAACAGTCCTGTTAAGAGAATAGTTGGTTGCTTTCATTTCTTTTCCTTTCCTTTAAACAAAATCAAAAGAAACACACAGTCACATTGCTCCATTGCTATCCATCATATATCACTATAAAATATCAACCACTATCCATAATTCACAATTTGCCCAATTAAAACATATACACATGTCTTTTTTTCCAGATTGAATAGACTTTTTAAAACTTGCCTGATTTCATACC
Organism: Picea mariana; assembly: GCA_032191745.1. Taxonomy (NCBI): domain Eukaryota; kingdom Viridiplantae; phylum Streptophyta; class Pinopsida; order Pinales; family Pinaceae; genus Picea; species Picea mariana. Next base: position 35,562 of record JASDQU010104462.1, on the reverse strand, counting down.
TGTTATTATGTCAACCAATAAAACTTGCAATGCAACCATAATACAAACCTCGAGCTTCATCATTAGTGATGCAATTAAATAAAACATGCACGATACCTTCATAATAGACACACAGTGAAACAATGAAACCATAGTCATCAAATTCCCTAATTTGCAATGATCCTGATTGGGGCTAATAACACACAAGAATCACCACTTCACAATTGACACCAAGATGTAAGAACACAATGATCCAAGGCATAACGAAAAAGAGGCAAACCTTTGACTGTACATTATCATTGACCCAATCAACCAATTTAATCAAATAAAACAAGCCCGGTTATCGACACAACTGTCATAACAAAAGGAGGAAACCCCTTGACTGTGTACCAATTCTCATCCCCGATCACAACTTTCCAACCAACTCAATCAAACGAGTTCGATATAAGTACTCAAGGCAACTATCATAACCACTCAACTAATCTATGACAATCAACAAGATTCCCGACAAGAGTGTGAACAGTTGGGATTATCAAAATCGGGCTCTGTAACAAAGAATACATGAAGTGATCAAGAGTTCATTTGGTCATCAAAGAACAGTGAGACTGGAGGTCGAACATATCAAGAATAGGCAGTCAACCTTCGACACAAGCATGATAGAACCACATGGCTTATTAAAACTCTCAGTCTGTGTAATGGTGCAACAATTCAACACCGAGTCGAATAGGACAACGATGAAGAGGAGAAACAAATGCCCACTGGATAGTAACAAATACCCAGAACACATAGAGGCATAACCCTCATGCAATTCAAAGACCAAATCAATGGATAACAATGCCCGTGATAATGCTGGCCCGAGGCATAATTTATATCACCAAACCACCAAAATTATACATCTTTGCATAATGGCCACCCCATAACCAACTTTGTTGATTCCAATACCACAAGAGTAATCCCACGACTAGGTGAATAATCCCCGACCATGGCTCTGGAAATACACAGTGACCAGAAGGTAGTTCAAAAAAATACACAACAACCCCATAGAAACCCAAATACAATCGGACATGTTTACCATAACTATGAGGAAGCGACCAACAAGGCTAAACAGAGCGAAACCCTCCAACAAAATACCCACGACTACTTAAAACAACAAAGAGCCATCATTGTTTTCACCACATAGAACAACCAATGAATGCATAACTTCAACCAACCAATTCTTTCATTTGCAAAATGAATAACCACACAATCACTTCAGAGAGAAGACCCATGCATTTACATAGTTCCCAATCTTAGGAAGACACAAACCAACACATTACTGATCTATCATTCGTTTATACACAGAGATAAATTCATGGATGGGCGAAAAGAACCATATCTGTAACCAATAGCTTAAAAAAGGGCTAGCTGGCTGTCAAAACAATTTGTGTATGTCAAAATAAAGACTTGTCCTACTGAAGATGGAGGATTAATAGGACTAGTAAAATCCAATCCCCGCTTTGAAAAAGGAAATTCTGGGAGGATAGGTTGTAACGACATGGCTGAAAGGCATTCTTTCCCAACAAATTTTTGGCACTTGTCACAATATCTCGAAAAAACATAAGAGTCACGAAATATTGAAGGCCAATAGTATCCTTTTCTAATAATCTTGAAATAAGTGGTTTTAGCAGAAAAATGACCTCCTACATGAATGACAGAATTTGAACAACCATGAGTTTCTTGCAGCAGTTTTTGTGCTTCCTCATTGTTTACACAACGAATCAACACACCATCAAAAAATCTTCGAAACAAGAAGTCTCCTATAATTATGTATCTTGCGGATTCAAGATAGAGTCTTCTCCTTTGATGAGTGTCTAAGTTTTCTGGAAATCTTTGGTTTTGTAAGTAGTATACTAAATTCTTATACCAAGAATGTTCAAAAACAGGAAGGATCTTATTATCAATGTAGAATAGTGCTCATAGGGAACTATCCTGTTCATCAATTTCTTCACTATTTTCAGCATGCTGAGCTAAGTGAATGGCTAAGTAACGTCCATTGATAGTGGTAGAAGTCACAATATTTAAATCATGCTCCTGGATCTTGGCAAGCCAATGTGCAAGCTTCCCTAAAAGATAAGTCTGTGAGAGAAAAAACTTGACAGCAGGTAAAGGGACTTTTACCAAAGTATGCTTACCTAAGATGAAGTGGCGAAACTTTTCAACAACTTTAACAAGAGCGAAAGCATGTTTCTCAATAAAAGAATATTTACATTCATCATCAGACAAACTTTGACTCATGTAAGCCACTAGTTTTTCGTTACCTTGGTCATCACTTTGCACGAGGATAGAAGAAATTGCTTCCTCGGTGGCATTAGTATATATCGTGAATTCCTTCTCAAAATATGGCTTCGCCAAAACCGGTGCGGAACTGATTGCTTTCTTGATCCCTACAAAATCATTTTCGACATCATCTGTCCAAGAAAAAGAACGATCTTGATTAAGCAGATTATGAATTGGTTTGATCATCACAACACAATCTGGAATAAACCTACGGACGAAGTTAATAACACCCATAAAATCTTGAACCTCCTTCTTGGAAGTGGGAGCAGGCATATTAAGGATAGCATCAATTCTTTTAGGATCAATGCTTATTCCTAAATCAGAGACAATGTGTCCAAGGAGCTTGCCCTTGGTAACGCCAAAAATGGACTTAGAAGGATTTAGAGGGATGCCAAATTTCCTACATCGCATGAGAACTCTTTTCAGATGACCAAAATGATCTGATCAGTTTTTAGAGTACACAATTAAGTCATCAAGGTAGATTTGAATGATCTTGTCGATCAAATCATCAAAATCTATTTGCATAGCTCTTTGAAAAGTGGAACCTGCATTAGATAATCCAAAATGCATACGTTCATAAGAAAAGGTACCCCAACGAGTAATTAAGGTGGTTTTAAATTTATCTTCCCTTTTTACCTTGATTTGATTGTAACCGGAAAAACCATCAAGTAAGGACATCATCTGTGACCCTGCAACTTGCTGCAAAATCATTTCCATATTAGGGAGAGGGAAGTGATATTTTATACTAGCCCGATTTAAAGCGCAAAAATCAACACATAATCTGATCTGACCAGTTTCTTTCAGAATGAGAACCAAATTGGAAACCCATTCAAAATATTTGATCAGAAAGATGATTATGGATTTCAAGAGTTTTTCCAACTCCTTTCGAATAGTTGCTTTCACTACAGGGTTGATAGGTCTTTGCTTTTTCCTAACTGATTTTATGCCTTCCTTGATGGGAATTGCATGCTGTATAAGAGCGAGATCAAAACCATGAAGATCCTCATAATACCAAGCAAAAACATCTCGAAATTCACCAAGCAGCTTGGCAAACTTCATTTTCTCTTCATAAGAACATTGGGAACCTATTTTAACATTCTTTGGAGACTCGGGTGTCCTAATGTTCAAGGAGATGATTTCACCCACCTTCCTTTTTGAATCCTCTTCTTTATGTTTCTCTTTATTTCCTGCATCACTTGATGAAAATGAACCCTCTAGAGGAGTCAAGCCCTTAGGAATCTTGTTAGATGGGAAAACCCCCCTATGGACTACACTAGGGTTCAACATGTAGGCAGATCTAACCATCTAAAAGTCTCCTACTTTTATAACTACCCCGAACATACCCCAAATTCATATATGAAAGACAAAGTGAAAAGATCAGGTAACTCTACCTTTTACTCTACATCTGATGTCGATCCTCTCGCGCTTGATAGCTCCTTTGACTGCAAGCCTTCTCCCAAGGATGACCTGCATTCACAAATAGATAAACATGAAACTACAAACATGCGTATCATATTTAAATCATGGGTTAGATGTTAGAATAAAGCATAAATCAAATACAAACATTTGACACATCATATTTTAGGATAGAAAAAGTATTCCTTTTATCGATATCACAATGTTTACTTACAACAAGGTTGGCGACTACTCCATGAACCTGGTTCAGAATCCTCTTCACCAAGATCCAATTGCGCTTCCACATATCTTTCTCCTCTCAACCTATCTCTAGGGAAATGGAATAGACTTATGATGGAGGAAAAAGGAAAAAATGGGAAATTCTGATGCAAATTTCACAAGGTGGCTGCAATTTCTTGGGGCAAGGAGGGGATGTGAAAAGGGAAGAGTTTCAATGTTCTTATGCTTGGCTTAGGAATGAGACCCCAACACCTCCTTTTATATGACAAAACGATGGTTATTTGGTTGGGTGATGGGATATAGGTGGTGGGACAGCTCGGAAACTACCCAATAGCTCGTAATCTCAACGAATTCCTTACAACTTTTTAATTTTTGCAACTTTTGTGAGTATACGTGGGTTGTAGTGGTGCAACTAGCGTACGTACATGGGCTATAGTGGTGCAACAAGCCTACATACATGGGAAATAGTGGTGCAGGGTGCGAACATCTTCAAAAAGAGTGTTTTTAAGAAGAGCAACTTAGTGATGGCTTGGAAAAAATGGCAAGTAAGAGGGCCTGATGCCAGGTATGTATGTATGGATAAATTTAGGGTTATAACAGATGCCCCCTAATGTGTGAGGTCAGAAGAGAATTTGATGGCCGAAATACATTACAAATATTCACCAATGTACGAAGCAAGTGAGCTCGGACCAAAGTTTGGGAGGTGCCATATGCAAAAATAACAATTGTCTCTTCGAGGCGGGCATATCCATGTTCGAGATGAAATAAATCATGGCTGCCAATCAAATACACTTCAGATCCATGTCATATAACTATATAAAGTGTAGCCATGATCAATACAAAACATATCTACATCTCAAAACCAAATATATACAAGTATAGTATCCATCTTCAAGAAGCCAACGACGCTTGATGGTTGGAGGTGAGGCGTTTAGAGCTCGAGAAACAACTTAAAGATATTCAAAACTCAGGTATGAGTGTAATGTGAGTGTACGACTCCACTACCCAGAGGTCTTTGACGGCTCGTCGGGAACAGACAAGAGGATCTCGATGATCAGGCAGAGAACTTCATTGATTTCGAACAAGGACTTGATTGGACTTTTGGGATGGCCGGGCATGAGGTTAAGAGAAAAAAAGTAGAAAGGATGACTAAGGTTGGGAAAAAATTCCCTTGGACAATAGCACGACAGATGATCAGACTCAGGCAACATGACATTGACATAAGTTCACGATGCAGGAGGCAACACAAACTCTCCATATGTTTGGAAGAATAACCAAATGGAGGAGGACACAACTCTATGTAGCGAGAAAAACCTCCTAAGGTCATATTGTATCCCAAATATTGACGAACAAATGGAAGGATGTGATTTTTCCAAGGGCGACTCATTGTGCTGCCATAAAAAGAAAATATATTTGCCGTCCTCTTTTTGAGGGTTTTTGGATTTTTTTGTCTTTTTCAATATTTTTAAAGAGCTTGAAAAAGAATAAAAGAATGCTACGTTACAAAGGAGGAACAAGTGTTGCAAGCATACTAGTTCCAGCGCAAGGAACACACTAATGCTCAGATCAAGGAGACATGTGCAGAAAAAGGACAATCGGGAAAATTCCTCCATGGGTCAAGGTGTCAAGACGCAGAGGCAAAGTGCTACAAGGCTTGCGTGTAAGGCATGCTTCAAAGGTTCAGTTGAGAGCAACATGGAGCTGACATTAGGCCAAAGACACAGAGATGCAAATGCGATTAATAAGACACAATGAAACCCCCCTTCAATGAAATTTTAACGAGCCTAGAGAAGGTAAGATCGATAGTTTTTTCACGTTTTAGAGAATCTGAAAAACCATAAAAGAAGACTCCGCTGGGGTACCTTTCTCGAAGGTAGTCTAGTTGGTTTGAAAAGTGGGTAAACTAACACTGAAAATACATCTATTCAAACCATTTTAACGAGTGTGACAAAGACAAGATCACTCGACAATCTTTTCAATTTTAAGGAGTCTGAAAAGAGCTTAACTATGGGCTCACAACCTTTTTCTG